>LGRN01000226.1:10979-42991 GCA_001883825.1 Emergomyces pasteurianus Ep9510 | reverse complement strand
AAGGAAATTCACACAAAAATCTCCTCAGGAGCATGGACCGTATCTTCTCAGACCCTCTGCAGGTGGCGAGGGGTTTTCAAATGAGCACATGACGTGTGATAAATGTGGTTTAGTGCCATGCCGCTAGAACGCGCCGCACACGCCGCACCGCACCGAGCAGAACAGAGGGTCTGAGCCTGCTGAGATAAGGAGAGGTATGAAAAAGAGGTATTAAAGCCCACGGGTCGCAAGATCAGTGAGAATTATTAGCGCCCAAGTACCCTCCCAATATTCAGTTAGTACGGAATATTGTTTTATGATTTTAACAAGTCGGAGATATGTTTAAAAGTGAGCTCTGCAGGATTTCGAAAACCTGCGCCACTTTATACACTAGTATAAAAAGCGCACCATGGATCGTACTATTATCTACTCCGTAAATTATCTGCTTTTCTTTTTTCATTTCTTCTCTACTACCTTGACAAAGAGTAGAAGTAGTAGTAACTCAGTAAGTCATAGCCAGTTGAAAGCGATCAATTGTTTTTTCGAAGAATGCCAACATCATCATCCATGCTAGAAATTTCAATGTCAAGCCAGCAGCCTCTCTTTGCTCAATGTTTCTGGCCTGCTTCCTTTATACTTCCTCCGGCTCGTCGATATACAGTAAGTAACTATATTTTTGGAGTTCAGTGACTCTTCCAGTCACGTTTATTGACTCAGGGAGTGTGAGTGGCAGGTGCCAATGCACTCCAAAATCAAAGTGACCAGTACTAACTAACTAGCCACTTCATCCGTGCGGGTATTTATTTATTTACTACCCTAGCTAGATTTTCTAAAATTGGATGATCGTATAAGGGAAAAAAAAAAAAAATATTAAACTCTGACCTCCCCATGGGGCAAGAAAGTTCATACTATCTACGCGTAAGTAAGCTCAATACTTTACTATTAGGCTTCCGGTAAATTGCCGCGCCTCTCCCGTTCTTACCTTAGGTTGATGCGGAAGGAAACCGTTGTCTTAGGGCTGGTGTAAACGAACTACTACGAGTAACCTTTCTCTTTTTTTTTGTTTTGAAAAAGTATGTGTGTATATATATTTCAGGAATAGCATCTTGGGTACAATATAAAGGAATGAACACAGCTGGCCAAGTTACGATTGATTATTTGCGTTTCACACCAAAACCTCGTTTCCCGCATTCGTACCGCATTGTCAGGTAAAGCCCAATAAAGCCCATATTTTCCACGTGTCACGAACGCACAGGAAAAGAAAGAAGAAGGAGAATACCCCAAATTATTAAATCATTAGCGTCGTAGTCCGATCGCGTAAACCGAAAATATGTTTTTGTGTGTTGTTTTGAGAAAATTAGATAAAATCAAATGCTAGAGGAAAAGAGAGAGAGGGGAATAGGAATAGGAATAGAAACGAAAAGAAAAAGAGAAGTAAGAAGATTGATTCTTCTCTCCCCTCGTATACAGTTCCCTCTCCCTCCCCCTCCCTTCTTGCTCACTCATCCGTACCCGCATTATGATTAAGAGTTTAGCCTCGCCGCCCGTTCAAGGCTCGTTCAAGGGCCCGGTCGCCGTCGTCACACCTTCGCTCTCAGCATCCTCCTTACGACCAGCGTCCTGCCCTGGATTACACGTCCAAAACCGCAATGCCCTCAGGAACCAGTACCACCCAACGGATACCAGTGCACCCAGCACCGGGCCGAGCCAGTAGATCCAGTGGTAGCCAGGGAAAGACCGGGTGATGACGTCGGGACCTAGAGAGCGGGCAGGGTTCACGGAGGCGCCAGTGAAGGGGATGCCTGCGGAGATGTTTGTGACGATTAGACCACTTTAAAGATTACTGGAGGGAAGGAAGTGGGATGATGGGGGAGGGGGGGGGGGGGGGGGGGTTTATTCATCAGGGGAGCAAAAGGAGACAGTTGATGAAAAAGGGAAAGGGGGAAAGGGGGAAAGGGGGAAAGGGTAAGGAGGGGGGGAGGAAAAAATAAACGTACCAACAAGTTGTGTCAAAAAGAAGGCTAGCCCAATTCCCAATGGTGCTAGAAACGTTGCTCTATGCTTTTCAACTGCTAGCATTATGATCGCAATCACCAATAGTGCCGTTAGAAACATTTCAATGAATAAACCTTGCGCGATCGAGGTGCCGCGGCCTAGGCGTGTCCCAATCGTCAGGGGAATTGGGAAGAGGGCCGAGGCCACACCCGCAGCGGCAATGCCACCTAAGAGTTGCGCTACAATGACGAGCACCGCCCGGAGGGGATGGATGCCACCGAGGAGTAAGAGCGCGAGGGTTACCTATTTGTATTTTTCATGTTCAGTTAAGCACAGATCTATTCTTTTTATCACCTTCTTTCTTTCTTTTGTCTTGGGGGTGGTATTGGGGGGAAGGAAGGAAGGTAATCTTGGTTTCATTTTGGAGGTGAATATGTACCGCAGGGTTAAACATGCCGCCTGTCACACGGTAAAAGATCCATACGTTGGCCGCCAGAGAGACACCGAAGCCCAGCGCCGTGTAGAGCAAGGCCAAGGGGTCACCTGCACCACCGGTTGGTCGTGCGGTGTCGCTGGCAATTAATCCGCTTGCGAATGGGAAGAAGAGGAATAGGAAAGTGCCGACGAACTCGCCAACGGTGGCGACGATATTGTTGCGAGGTGTGTCCGCGATCTTGAAGCGCCTGAGGCGATCATGGTGGGAGGACATCTTCCCAGATTGATGATGTTCACCAGAGGCGGCAGGGGTTGCAGTAGTAGGATTGGGGTTGTAGTCCGCAGTGGTGCCGTTTGGATTGTTGTCTATGGGTCCACGATATGGCTCAGCAGCCGGAGTGGTGTTTGAATAGCTTACCGCAGTAGGCTCCATTGTTCCGAAATCTGTGACGGGTACAGGAGCGGGTGTATTCCGGGGCGGAATCGGGCTCTGAGAAGCGAAAAGGGGTATTTCAAAGAGATTGCAGAGTCAAGGAAAGGGTATGCTTCGATCTATATGAGTGGATTTTTATGCGAAGGAAGACAAATGACATCGGAATGACGGTTTATGTCAAAAAGGGGAATTGAAGCTGTTGGCCAGTGTGGAACAGAGTTTCAAAAACGGTCATGCCATCTCCATGCGTTTTTTGGATTTTGTTTATGGTACGGCCGTTTCAAAAACCATAAATTGGGAGGTTTACTTAAAGTAGGCATTGGTACTATATTTAGTCACCCAAGTCGGTAAGTATTGTAGTGAAAACATGTTGATCACTGATAATGCCCCATAATCTATGTGAATAAGTTCGACACGGAAAAAACTTGACATGAGCGCGGTTGGCTTTGTAGGTCCAGCAGAATGATAAAAAGTTGCTCCCGACTTCGAAACGAGTGCTACGATGCACATAATTAAAATGCCTTCGGTTCGGGAAGGTGCAAGATGTCAATCTGTTAGAATTTGACTTGAAAATTGTGGGGGGGTTTTGAGTTTGAACGTCACCGAACTTTAGTTTTTTATTGTGAGAAAACACAGTTTAGGTTATCCGAAACGGTAGTAGATAGGAACCATTTCCAGCTTTTTTCATGGATATTGCTGTTTGGGAATAGCTGTATGTGTTTTGTGTGTGTTGTCGACTTGGAGAAATCGTGGGAAGAGGACATAATTAAGAAGTTACATATCCAACAAAGCACGAATCATCGGATATGAGAGTAGATGGAGTTGCGGTTTGCGTTAAGGCACGTGCGAGCTCAAATCTGCCATGGACACAAATAACCTATGATTCGATGGTGTAAAGCCAACTAGCTGCTTGTTTGTACTATTTTGATGCATGGCTCTGGTTGTTGCGTACACCCTTGTCGTGTTACCATCAATTCCAGCGATTGTAAAAGCTGGGAGAGGCTCTTGATGACCTGTATAGGTACCGACAAGATATACCTAGCAGGTAACCAGGTCGTTCGAAGCTTATCCTGGGATCATCAGAGTGCCTGATGTGAATGAGGGACCTGATACTCCAAAAATTCGCTGTTCAAGTCCGAAATTCTTGACATATCCCTATCAAACGTACGCAATTGAAGGGGTTGGTCAGTCGTTTTCCCAGATTCGAGTTTCAAGCTGATATGGTTGGGTTAAAAGCCTATTATAAAAAGGCAGCAACCCCAAACAGGCGATAGTGTGGGGAAACTATGCGGATGAAAATTCAGTTGGAGTGAGTTCCTCATAAGAGAGAGTATAATAATCCTGAGCACGCTCTGATAATTGGCAGTTATCCGGTAAAATTCTCGAGGCCATCGAGTATGTTACACAAATTGAACCTTTGTCACATACTTGGATCCATTTATGAGGCGAATTCGAGAAGTTCTGTAGTTGTTCAAGCCAACATTTAACATGCACGGACTCAGTAGCGTCATGTCATAGTAGGTATTAACAGTTGGGAGTACTCCGTACTCCGTAGAGTGCATCGGATTCCACAGGCGAAGCTTCCGCCTGGAAATTCCAACAAGCAGTACTGTAGTTCAATGCTCTAGTACTATCCACCATCCGCAACACCGCTGGGCAATTGACTTCGAGTAACTGATGGTGGTAAGATGTGGTTATGGATTGGAAGATCAAGGACTCCGTACACCTGAAAATTGGGATATCCAATGGATGTTGCTTCCGAAGAAACCTTTCAAGCATCCGTGCAATGCGATGGGTTTTGTTGTTGTGAATCTTGGAAATTCAATGCCAAGCCGCATTTTCGGAGGAATATTTTTTCCGGGAGCCAAGGCGAGCCTCAACAAATAACCTTGTTCAAAGCCGGCTCTAGATGGCCAATGACGTCATGTATATCCGAACAAGTTGCCGCGTATGGCTACCATGCTGTCACAAATCATAGTAAAATTCATTGTAATTATATATATACCGTTATCCGAAAAGTTCCCGAGATTTTATGCTTTATTCAAGTGTCGTTTCTCAATCTGATACGTTTTCACTAGCCCTCGTCACATCAACGAACTCGACGGAAGCTGACGGAGTTGAACACCTCAGTGTGCCGCACTTTGATATATTGTTGGAGTCCTCTTATAACTCTAGGAAGTTGAAATTATTTCCTATTTGAATCTCGTGCGTTTTGCCGTGCCGTCATTCCCGCTCGCCAATTAACACTAACCGGCGCAGTTAGTCAGTTTTTCTCAACAGTATACCTACTATATCGTACTATACTTCTCCGATACATCATCGCTCAATATCTTTCATCAACGGAACGGCAAACATGTCATATCTTGCAATTCCAAGGACCACTCGCCTCCTTAACCGGCCCATCTCCTTGCTGCGGGTTTATTCCCCATCCCTTATTAACCAGGGATTCCACCAATCATCGACTCAGAATGCCCTGAAGGAGACTGATAGACGTAAGTTGGAAGGGCAATGTTAGATTATATTTATTTCATCTTACAGCTCATATGCCCTGATTTGCCACCGACTGACACCCAGTTTCTTCATCATAATCGCAGATCGAGAGGATATTAAAGAAGCAATCCAAGCCAGCAAGCAAAAACATAACCAACAGCGGAAGGATGGGGATCCGCGGTGGCATGAATCGCTCGCCAGCGTTAGCGAGGCAGATGTAAGTTGCCTTCCCCCTCCCCCTTGTTACCTTTCTCTTTGTTTCTTTCTTCCTCCTTAATATATCTCTTCGATGTTCGGCTCAAGCACTCTGGAATTTTATGAAGTAAACTAGGATTATAAACAGTGATAGCTAATTTGGGATCCCGTCCTCTTCACTTTTTCAGGTAAAAGCTGACCGTGGCGAAATCACTGAGGCCGCCGCTGAGATGGAACAACACATTCAGCGGGGAAAAATGGGCGACCGGAAGCCGTCTTCGGATGGGACGAGTGCCGGAAAAGGAGGTGGTGTGATGGTTTAACAAGAGAGGGTGTCAGTTTGGTACTTCCATTGCATTGGGAATCCAAGTTACCTGCCGGATTTTATATCAGGGAATTTCCCATTTTGTAATCTCTCCGCTCCGGCTTGAACATCTCGTTGATGTCTGGTGATATTTGAAAGGTTTGTTGCTTTATTGAATTAAGCTTCTGATTTGTATTATATATACATGCCTCCCCGAATCTTTGTCAGATTGCAGGATATTTTCTTCGGTCCTCCAACAGGCGCGACAGGACGGTTGGAGGGTTAAAACCGAAGCCGGAAAACGAAACCAAAAACATAAGGTTGAACGGGCGCACATCGTTTGTATTTGGCCATCTATAAATTTGATGGTGAGAAGACCGGGATGACTGTTGTAAATAGCCAAATTGAGATCCCATTTTTTGTTTTATTTTTATGGTTCGGAGTGAACCAACCTGAATATATTTTGAGGACAAACATCCTTTGGAGACTTGATTAGAGGGTTAACATAGAAATCCACCGTGGCTGAATGTACAGTACAAGTGTCATTAAGATAATTACTGTTTCTCAAGAAAAACAACTCTAGGTACGGAAACACACTGGTTCTGCGGTGCATCTTGATAAGTAAAAGTCGAGGGCGCTCAAATAGAAAACCCAAGCAATGGGGAAATGTAGACTTTAAGTGGAGAGAACGTGTATAGTATGGGCAAGAGGGATGTGCAAAAATGGTGGAAAGGAGTGTGGGTGTAACTGTAGCGGGAAAGAGTCTGAAAAGTAACATAACCAGTTAGCCTTCTGTACCGAAACGCCAGGTCCCAAAAACGCCAGAGATCATGTACAACTTATATGTTTGTAACCAACTTGAAAACGCTCATTTAAAATGGAAAGTGGTCAAAAACAAAATCGAAGGGGTTGGATTGGCCAAAGGATGAACGGAAACGATTGTTTGTTGATGAAGAATTTGAGTCCATTTATTTCAAGATAACAATCAAAATCACCAGAACGATGATCAACCCGATAATAGTCATCATGCTCCGGCTTTCACCCGCGCTGCGTCGGAATTTCCCTAGCCTTTTCTTTGCACTCTCTAGTCTGCTCGTATGGCGGTCTACATGGCCATCTACTTCATCTAGAAGGGCTATGTGTCCCTCCAATTCATCTCCAATTTGAATACTGAGCTCGTGCTGCCGCCCAATCGACTCGCCCAGGCGATCGAGTTGCTCGTCCTGCTCTTGCATGACCAGGGCGTGATGCGCGTGAATTTCGGGATTGGAAAGAGTAGAGTGATTCAAGATTGGTGGAGAAGGGGAGTCGCGATAAGGATGAAGAAGGGCTTTCCGGTTGGGATCCTCTTCCTCAGCGGTCGTGGTCAGGGTGTCAGTGAACCTGACGGATTTCGAAATTGGATGCTGCGGAGTAGGGTGCTTTAGGGTTGTTGATGTGCTACTCGCACGAGCAAAATCATCGGCCAAAGAGGAGTCATTGGGAGTTTTTAGTGTGGTATCTGAAGAGGATTTGTTGGTGCCGTAGAATTGTGACGTTAGATCATCTAATTGCTGTTTGAGACTGATTTTTTGGTCTTTCAGATCTCCGGATGTTCTGAATAGAATGCGGACAGGATTAGTAGGCCGCCTCAAAGAATTTCCAGAACTATAAGATGTTATCTTACGGATCATCATTCTCCTCAAGACGAGCGATTTGCGAATCAAGCGACACAATTCCTTCCCGCAAAGATTCTAGCGAACGAGCTATTTCACCATCCTGCGAATTAGGCTCAAGTTTAAGGGATATTGCCCTTTGCCGCTCCAGAAGAGATAACTTTATGTGATCAGCGAGTAGAAAGAGTTGTGATGGATGGCTCATAGTTGCGATTCGTTGCAAGCACAAGTGAGTGCAAAGAGGTGGTGCCTAGAAGTGATATGACGAACACAGCGCTACTATGTACGGTAGGTTGGAAGAGGTGCGCAACGACTCTGTTGGAAGCCTTCTATCGACGGTTACAGCTTTGAAGGATTTATGGCAAGGTGAAGATGTGGATGGAGATGGACGAGATATATGTAGTATATAGCACGGGATGCAGCCTTGGACACAGGATGTTTCAACCCACCCAAAACTGCTGCGGAAAGCGCTTGAGGCTGATAAGGATCGTCAGGCGGTACGGAGCACTTGGCGCCGTTGATTTTATGCGAACCCGACCTACATAAATCACGTGATAATGATTATGTATCAAGCTGTCGCAACTTTCGGACCTAAACTCTTAGCCGTGAATACTTACCAGTAGTATCTGTGAACGTACACGGGGACGATAACATAGACAGCATGAAAGCTGGGGTTGATCCGCTAGAGCAGTTCGACCATAAAACTTATCATTTTCCTTAAAACTTCTTTTTTATATAGTATTAAACTAAAAAAAGTACATTACACAACCCATGCCAAGCAGGTATTGCAATCCAATATCAATTACCGTGCCCATCCCCAAAGTGGCTATATCGTTTTTATACTCCTCTTTCTCTCAAAACTGCTCTCAGCGTTTCAGAAAATTTGACTACATACTCCGGATTCAACATTGTATAATGCGCCCCCTGTACATCGTGGAATCTCACATCTTCTCTCACGAACTCCTTCCACGCTGCCAATCGGGTCTCGACCCAATCCTCTCTATTCTTCGCAACGTGGCTTAGTGGGTCCGCCACGAACACATCCATGCACTTGATGCTCCCCGAGGGATCATAGTTGACTGCCATGTTTTGCGTGTTGAACGCAAGACCTACCCACATTAGATAATATTCTTCAGTGAGGCCTAGCTCATTCCACCTGGCCTGATCGGTGTGTTTCCGCAGATAACGAATAGCATCCAGGCGACGATTATCGCGTTCAAACGCACAGAGGGCAGGTTTATGAGTGTAGGCAGTTGCCTCGTCCATCAACCCGACGAAGTAGAAGAGGTGGATCACGCACTCGTCCCATAAGAGCTCGCGCATGCGGAACTTTATATGCGGTGGGAGGTTCCAACTACCGCAATACCGCACCTCGTCCCCACCGCGCTCAAGTAGTTTGGCCACTTCAAAGGCCACCATGCCACCAAACGAGTAACCGGCGATGGCGTAAGGACCCCGTGGTTGCCGTTTCTTGATGGCAGAACGGTATGTCTCGAAGACTTCCTGCAGTGATTTAAACGGTGTTTCGCCTTCTGCAGCGTTGAATCCCCTTGCGCGGAAGGCGTAGACGGGACGATCAGTTATGTGGTGAGCTAGGTTGACGAAAACGAGGATTTCACTGACGCCAGGGTGAACAAGCCATAGAGGAGACTTGTTTCCAAAGGGCTGGAGAGTCACAACCGGGTCGTATTCATGTTTTCCGTGGCTTGTGGCAGTGGTGGTACGCTTTGCGAGACCCTTCACTGTGGGATGATTCAGGAGGTCTGTCAGATGAATGGGCTTTAGGAGTTGCAGCTCCTTGTTGATACGCTGCATGATCGCCACAAGGTCCATCGATGTCGCTCCTGTTGCGAGAACCGAGTCATTGGCACCAAAATCGTCCTCATCTGGCATTTCGAGTTGCTCTCGGATGATCCCGAGAATGGCGGCCTCGCTAGACGATTCTATCTCGCCACGGGTCTTTTGCCTACGCCTCTTGATTGCCTCATTGTTAAAGGCTTCTTGGATAGCGAAGTTGCCTTCCTCCAAGGCGGCTTTCAACTTCGCTCGAGAGAGTTTCCCAAGTGTGGACTTGGGCATGTCTTGGGGCCGTAGTGGTACTACTCGTGGACGGGACCGAGTGTGCATACTTGTAACTCGGATGATGGTGCCTTGCGTTTCGAAACGGGCTTCGTCGTCTGCCTCGTCATATGATGGCAGGTAGAGAACAGCAACGACTTCGGTATCCATTGTTGCATCACGTGTACCGAAGCAGCAGAAGTAGCTTGCTGTGGTACCAGGAATTTCGGCCTGTTCGAGTGCTGAGTCGAGCTCGTGCGGGAGGTACTTCACCCCGTTAATATTGATCACATCATTGGTACGACCATCAAGGTGGAGGTGGCCGTTCTTGTCTATGTATCCCAAGTCGCCTGTCCTGAACCAGCCATCACTAGTGAAGGCTTCTGCCGTGGCCTTGTCATTATTGTAATAACCTTTGAAAATCACGTCACCAGCCAATTCTAGTCTACCTCGCTCCCCGCTCTGTGCCTGGATCCCGGTACCGTCCAGCGTGGTGATGCGCATGTAAACGCCGGGCATGCATTTGCCGAGTGACGCAAACTCTAAATTCTCCATGCGGTCGTAGCTTGGGCATCGACTGTTGAATATGCATCCGGCACATGTCTCAGTCATTCCAAATGACGGCTTGAACACATCCTCTGCTGCACCGTATTTACGAAGCAGAGATTGGAGGGCAACGCAAACGTCTATAACGCTTGCCTCACCCCCTGTGTCTAGATACAGGGTTTGCAGGTTCAAATCTACATCCAAGGTGGATGTCTTGCCCGACTCAAGTTGTCTTCGCAGTTTGGCAAGGAGGAAGTTGGGCGCGAAGGTCCGCGAGACGCGGTGACGGCTAACAAGATTTAGAAGTTGTACAGGATTGACTAGCACTTCAGGCGCCGGGACCTGAACCTGCGATACCTTCGACACAATAGCAAATATGTGGCAATGGACGAGGTTCGCTACGTGGTCCATATTAACCCACGAGAGAAATGGGCTATGTGAATGTTGCAAATTAGCCACTTGTTCCTTTCCGTGAAAAGCTACAAGTAGCTGATGGTGAGTTAGTGGCACAGCTTTTGCGTTGCCACTGCTCCCAGAGGTGAGCATGAGAGCGACCACGTCAGAAGGGTAATTTTGGAAAGATAAGGGCGGGGAGGTTTCCATGCATGATCCGGTTTGGATATCGTCGATGGTAAGCGTATCAATGCGGCATTCCCTGCTTTGCTCCTTGAACGGAGCCAGTAGAGACTGCCGAGTGAGGCAAACCGGCTGATTGAGCGTGCTGTGAAGATGCCTCAGATGCTTCTGCCTATCATGGGGGTTCTGACTCAGCATTCCGGGGCTGGTGATGGCGGGAAGTACACCAGTTAACAACACGGACCAGTACCAAACGATGGTGTCTAAGGCATTATCGAAGTGGATGAGCACGACATTGCCAGGCTTGGAGAAGCCTTGCTGATGCAACCAATTTGCATTCGATTCCGCCTGCCGAAGAAGCTCGCTGTAAGAGAGATGCTGGGCTGCGGATGGCTCGCTGATGTTGGACTGATATGCTATGATGCCCTCAGAAGTCTCTCTAGCTGCCTTCCGCAAGGCATCAACAATGTTGTCGAAGTCGTATTGATGCTTTGAGATCACTGCAACTGGAGCGGCATCTTTGGCACCAGGTTTAGACACCCCAGCTACCGTGCAATCGCCTATGCTGGCATTTGTTGACGTTTGTACATTTGAGGGAGCCATCTTAATGCATTGGGAATATTGGGAATGGAATATGAATATGAAAAGTATTAACTGGTTGCTGCAGAGCACTTATATGTAAGGTGAGAAGGAAGGATAGGGTGCCAGTCAGCCCTTTCAATCGGGCCTTTTGAGGATGAAGAGATGCAGAAATTGTCCTGATAATAGATCTTTTCGGAAGCCCGCCTGACGGCCTACATCCAAGGGAGTTGCGTCATATTTCATTAACCAAATGCCACTGCGCTCTCCTTGAGGATTAAGAACGATAGTATTGCCTCACATCAACATGCTAGAGGTCAACCACCTTTACCTTTTTCACCCTTTAAGGTTATTGTTAAGGAGCTGATACATCATAACATTACACACATTTTTAGCGATGACAAAACTTTGCATACGAGAGCCGAGACCCAATATGTTTCCCTCAAGGTGGAACACGGGATGGTGTGTGCGAAAGACCAGAGCAGTTGTCAGTTTATCCATATCAAAAATGGGTATGGATCTACAGCGTTGCCTGCCTTTTCCAGGCAAAAAAAGTATAGGGAAAAACAGAAAAGAATGAAAAAAGAATCAACAATAATGGAACAATCTCAGAGCTAATTCGAGCATCCCTGACATCTTCCTTGAAATTCTGCAAATTATATTCAGTGAGTAATTATGTCGCTCAGGATAACTGCTCTAGGCATTTCCTTCGTGTCCCGACACGGCGAACCATGCACTTCTGGTGTACATATTAGCTCAATTCATCCTGATCTACTGCGATGCCCTAGAAAGGAAAACAATCCGACCTATTGCTGGTTGTGGTCATTGTTTGCGTGATTCCAAGTCAGTATTATTGGTCTTTTTGATCCAGCATCATGGTAAAGTGGTGTGCTGCTAAACGGCCGTATGAACCTCTACCTCTGAAGAACGGAGTTGTATATATAGATAATATTGACCGCTTCACTGCCAAATATTATTCTACAACGCCGTTGATCTTCGTCGCCGTAAAACCTGATCTCTTGAGCCGGTTAGCACTGAAGATTTGTTGAATTATTCTAACTTCGTGCCCAATATTCATTTCCTTCATATTCCCCTTGCGAGTACATATGGCTGCGCAAACCGTTTATCTGCCACCTGAGGCAGCCTCTGGACGACAGCAGGCAGTGTACACCACAGCTGCACAATTTTGGGCACATTATCTCCGCTCCATCATGACGCCATTATTCAAAGCCGTCGGGGCGTATACACCATCCGAGCAAGAATCGCATCTCCAGTTTATGGATGACCACATTGCAACTAATCTCGGGCCGCTACCAACGGATCCTCATGCTCCATATATCGTTCCCGCAGGAATAGTTGGTTCCCCATTTGACCCCAGTATCAACTTAACCTCTTTCGGTAATGGAAAAATTCGCTTCGATTACACAGTGGTTGAACCCATTGAACGCCCGAAAGGGGACCCTTTCTCTGAGAATTTGGCTACAGAGATGTTGCATCAGTTAGCTGCTGTCGTTGGCGCAGACACAAGGTGGATGGATAGCCTCATATCAGCACTCTATTTATCGCCGTCCGAAACCGATACTCTCCTGGTGAAAATGCCGACTCACCTCCTTTGCCCACCCGCTTCGATTGGGATAGATTTTGATGGTACCAAAAGGACGCTGAAGGCGTACATTCCGGGGATGCGTAAGGCACTTGCCACAGGGCGGTCTTCAACCGAGCTCATTTTAGGAGCTGTTCGAGGCTTGGAGCCGCTAGGACCCGAGCTCGCACCTGCGCTGGACCTTTTAGCGGAGTAAGTTAGCTGCATCTGTACTCTACCCTCAATCATTGTCATGGCTTACTTTATTCTGAATCAAAACAAATAGATACCTTGCTAAATGTGAACATGACATTGCTCTCTTGTTGGTTGGCATTGACTGCGTCGATCCGACGAAACAGAAGAACGCGCGAGTCAAATTCTATCTTCACAGCCAAAAAAACTCTTTTGGTGTCATTCGTGACGTAATGACTCTTGGTGGGCGGCTAAATGACGAGACCTCGCTCAAACGGGTTGATATTTTGAAATCTGTGTGGCCACTGCTCATGAATGAAAATGAAGATACTAACCGTATAGACGATGACTGGTCGAAAACAGAACGAGTTCAAGAGAAGCTCTACACTGGGATACGTTACACCGTCGAAATGACACCCGGAACGAAAATTCCTGAAACCAAAATCTACGTGCCAGTGTTCCAGTACACGGAAACTACTACGACGACGGAGCGGAATTTTGAGAATCTTCTCAAGAAACTGAACATCGAATGGGGTCATAACGGGAAGTATAGGCAGGTCATGGATGCTGTTTTGTGAGTCTAAGTCTTCCTACTTCCTATTTTGTCGGCCGACATTTCGGAAGAACCTCCTTCCTAACAATTGTATAGTGGAAGAGAAAAGGATTATATACAGATTTTCGCTTCCTTTTCATATACAAAGGAGAAAGGTGCATACACAACATCGTACTTCGCCAAACCAATTAGAGACTAGGGGCCATAATTGTCAGTGATAGCTGATTTACTGTTTGTTATGATGTACCCAGTTCTTACGTTTAATTTACTTTCTAATGGTGTGTTGGTGGTTCTATATTATATTATTGGAAGGCTTGTTCGTGGGTTGAAATATATTCCAAGGATTTTAGGGCAATCACTCTCATATCGCATACAATTGCAACATAGTTACTAGTTTTATTATTCAGTATGACTAAGTTGGTAATGTTTTTAACGATTTCGCTTTTACATGGTTCATCTCCAAGATTCCATCCAAAGTTTGGTAAACTTCTTACAAGCCGAATATCTTGTTGAAGCGAGCAACACAGGTCTTGAAACCACTGTTTTGGTTTGGTTTTTGCAACCCCGTGCCATGATTTCAGGAAGTTTTGTTGCACAAGAATACGCCAATAGAGAATACTATAGATAAACCTGGACATTTGAATGGAGTGTAACACGCCACATTTGAACCTTTGCATGTGTTAAGCAAGTAGGGTGCCAATTATTCTGAGCGCTATCGTACTGCTTTCTAATATTTAACCTACGTCTGGTGATTTTTCAGGATTCAAAGTTACTAATATATACGAAGTGCCCTCAACTAATAACAGACCTTGGGGGCGATTACAACAATGTAGATCTCTCGCACTACTCCAATCACTGATCGCGTGAAACGTGGTGGAGCGCTTCGTGGTCTTTGCTCATGAATGATTGAAGATCTTGATCATGGAAATATTCTTCAATGCATCCCCCTGCTAAGTACTAGTCAACTACAGGCTTGATATTTTACACTACCTCTTAGTCCCAAACTAAACCAACAACAACACAATCTTATTTGAAGGTTTAGTTCTCCACATCTGCATATTCAAAGCAAAATTATTTATCAGCTCAGTGTGACTTGAAAGCTTCAACAAGGAAAGATCATAATTGCCCAGGTAGGGTATAAATCCGATGGTGGACATACCCTGGAAAAGTCATGCGGATGGATTTGCTTGTCGACCCGTCTGGTCTGATACTGAGGTGTGTATAGAAATCGACCTGGCAACGAAATGCTCGTCAAGTCAAATATCCGTTTTTGAATATTTTTCCGGCATGAAGAACCCTCCTCGTCATTTCAGGGCGCATATTGTCGAGCAGTTACCTATAACGGAAACTTCAGGCGCTCATGGGATTGAACCCGAAGATAGCATGCCTGGGATCGTGAAAATCGACAGGCCGCATTGTCACTAACTTAATGTTTTATCCCTAGTAAAATATCCCCATGGAGCTAGGTTATGAGCCCAAGCTGACAAGCGGAGCTATGTGGGATCCCCGTGGCTTAGAACGAAGCTTCGGTAGTAGGTAAGGGAGCTCAGGAATGCGGCGGATAACATTTGTTGTGGATTGTTCAGACTTTCCCGGAAAGAAATTGAACACAATTGAGCAACAATGTCCGTATGCATCGAAAGCTAACTAGCATCTAACCGTCCTATTATTTTGTTCATAAATATGGAGAATGAATTCCATTTTAAGATTACCCTATTTTGTCTCCTACAATCAGAAGACGTTTATGAGTGAGAATGGCCCGCTTCTAATTCGAGATAGAGCAAATTTCTCTGCAAAAGTTCCGTTTAGCGAGCTACATTGTATGCTTTGCTTGCTTCCGTCATGAGATCGATCAGAGATACACCAGAAGCGGTGGCTATCGACCCAACGCCACTTTTTTCGAAGCGTATACAGCAGTGGGAACCGGGGGCCAGTGAGTGAGACGCGTTTCTCAACAACGCAGATTGTTCAAGGTAGCTCATTTCAGCTGATCCACGGACAGTCCGGAGCCTTCTACCCCTAGAATCTCTACCAGGAATGATCTCCCTTGTCGCTGGTGGGTCGAGCGTTTTCGTTTTTACTTGATCAATCAGATCCAAATTGCGGCTCGGAGCTCTTTACCTGACGGGGAACTGTAGGAAAACCAGACCCAGAAACATTTCCTTTCGCCAAAATATCGATGTCGCTCAAAGGTTCGGATGAAACCATCATCGTCCTTGAAGAATCTCTATTGAAAGAGGCACTTCAGTACGGATTGCCAGGCGGTAATGCAGAATTAATTCAGGTTTGTCATCGAAGATTCCGAGACGCAATATTGCTTACCTATGTTAAGGGCTAAGATCATGTAGTGGTTTAAAGGACTTCAGATGAGAGTTCACGGCCTCCATGAAGCTAATGACTGGGATTGTTGCGTCGGAAATGGCAGTCAGGAACTCATCCACAGGGTCTTCCAGGTCTTCACTGATCTAGGCGATCCTGTCCTCCTTGAAACGTATGAACCGCTCATTCCCAAAACCTTGGTGGGTAGGGAAAGGTGCTAATATGAGTTAAATAGACCAGCGTATCCGTAGGTCCAGTTTGCTTCTCAATTGTGCAAAACTCCTGTCATTTTACTAAGGATGGCTGTAGCGGAGTTATAGGATTCCTTAGGGCGGATGGACACCATTTGGTGGAAATTAACTCTGACAGCGATGGACTGGATCCATCAGAACTCGAAAGGATTCTCTCAGACTGGCCCGAGAAGCATCAACGTCCGAAAATTCTTTACACAGTTCCAACAGGCTCGAATCCAACCGGAAGATCTTGCACTGAGTCACGGAAAGCAGGAGTGTAAGTAAAACCGACCAAGAACGTTTGTATTTTGCTGACTACATGTCTGATGAATACAGTTTGCGACTCGCAAAACGCTACAACTTTATGATTTTCGAAGACGATGCTTACTACTTTTTAAATTTCGAGGAGATACCCTCGAAGAGAGCCCGTAGTTACTTGGCTCTCGAAAAAGAAATCAATGGGGAAACGGGACGAGTCATCCGCTTTGACTCCTTGAGCAAAATTGTCAGCTCAGGCATGCGGTTGGGGTTTCTCACTGGGCCGACACCTGCCGTGCAAAGGGTCATCAAAATCACGGAAAACATAAAGTACACCGAGAATCCCCTGATTCCCCTGTTAAATCTTTATGCTAACATTTTCGATAGTCTTCAGCCTGCATCGACCACTCAGTTCCTCGCTTTATCACTTTTTCGTCACTGGGGCTTTGCTGGTTTTCTCAACCATTGCGCCAGCGCTGCTAACACCTACCGACAAAAAAGAGACGCTTTTGCAGCAGCAGCGGAGCGGCATCTCAAAGGGAGAGCAACGTGGGATACCCCGACCGCTGGCATGTTCTTTTGGCTAACTCTTCTGCTTCCACCCGACACGGACAGTTTCGATTTGCTGAGTAGTACCAGAGGTACGGAAAATGGAGTTCTCGCCATTCCGGGCGTTGCCTTTATGCCCAACGCTCACAAAACATGCCAACTCCGTGCAAGTTATAGCCTTATCACGGAAGTAGAAATGGATGAGGCGTGCAGGCGACTTGCAAAGCTCGTGGATGGCGCATGGGGCAAATCGAACTAGCCGAGAGCTGGGAAACGTTTTTATGTAAAAACTTGGGTTTAATACGCGTTTTGTTCATTATTTAGCACTCTAATTGTTTTCCAGCCGATCTGTGGCAAAATTACAATATATTCTTGAGACTTCGGGCGTTAAAGTAAATACTACCCTATGGAAGTAAAAATCGTTGAATGATGGAATTAACATATCTTCTACCTCGGGTAAATATTTATCCCCCCGGAGGATTCTTGGTTGTCACATGACCCCTACCCCGGCCCCGCGGCCTCTACATCATTCTCCATGGCCAGTTCTGGTTAAGTTATACCGCAAAACAAAAACGGGTGTCTAACAACTATTTTTGTCCAAAACGCCACTTTACTCTTCACCTTGTTCCCTTTCCTCTGATATTTGATCTTTGTTCATTTACCTTCTCCATTTTTATACTATCCCTCGCAACCACTCTGCAATTTTCTACATATCACGCAACCCCGCAACGGTTGCCCCTCTGAATACTACTGCTGTTGTATCATCCGCGGAAGGCGGCATTTCGACTGCCGAAGCCGTCAGTCAATATAGTAGAATTACATGCCGAATCCAGTTGCTTAAACGCCTTTCAAGTTGCTCTAACCCCGCGTTGATTATATTTGGAATGGTTGTGGTGGGAGTGTGAACAATGGAAGATGACTTGCTTGAACCTGATTGCTTGGTGGACCTTCGAGCCCTCGAATACGTTTCCACATACGATGGGCATCTTATGTGCCCGATCTGCCACTGCCCTTTTATCCGACCACTTCGATTGAAATGCGATCATATATTTTGCCAGAAATGCCTCAATTCCTGCATCGTCTCATCCCCGACACAAACGCCATTGACCCCGCCTTCTGACAACTTTGCATGCCCGTCTTGTCGAACGCCAACGATGGCCACATTCATGAAGGTTCCACGTATAATCATTAGCATGTGCGATGATTTGTGTGTGAAGTGCCCGTTTGCCGGTCAAGGATGCGAGGAAATAATCCAACGGGGACACGTTCAAGCTCACGTGGATAAATACTGCGACTACCGGCTAATGCGTTGCCCTGACACGAACTGCAATTACATGACAAGGAAAAAAGATCTTGATCCCGACCTGCGGTGTTTGCATGAACTTCGCAACTGTGACAGTTGTGAAGAGCCTGTAATGGAGGGGGATTTCGAGGTGGGTGCTTTTCAAAGGGCGAATGATGACGTTTTGCGTAGACCCTTTAAAGCTAACAGTTTATAAACTTGATAGGTTCACGCCAAAGAATTGTGTTCAAGTTTGAAGACTGAATGTGCGGATTGCCACACGACGATACGTCGAAGTGAATTGGCAAAGCATCTAGAGACTTGCTGTGAAGTCGAGAGAACATGTTACGCTGCTAAGTTCGGGTGCCCTGTAAAGCTCACCTTGGCAGAGCTTACGCAACACGAGCAGACATGCCCTTTGGTGAAACTAGGGCCGTACCTGGAAACACAAGCTTCTCGAATAGAATCGATGGAATCAACGATAAAACAGTTGCGGCAACGGAACGAAATTCTTGAAGACGGTATTGCAAATATCCGTTCGACCATTGCGCAGATTTCGCCTTCACAAGCCAACCCTCAGACAGAAATTTTGCCAGTAGTCAGAAGCGATTCGCCGGTACCTTTGCCCTTGGATCTTCTAAACATTTCCACTCCTGAAGTCTCAGATAACCCCACAAACGAATCAACCAATAATGCCACACCTCCCTTTCAAGAATCCGTCCCCACCCCACCGCCTTCGAACACCACTACCTACCTGCTTTCCATCCACGAGTCTTTAAGAGACGAAGTAACCCAACTATCGAATGCAATATCCGATATTGATGCACGTGTTAATATGTCTATAATGAATGAGAGCATTCGGCTGAGAGACGAAATGGCCCATATTAACGCTGGTGTCAACACTATTCGCATGCAAGTTCATTGGCTTATGAACCCGCGATTGCATCAAAACCAAAGAACTGTTAATGCCCCCGCTACTACAACACCTTCTACTAGTGATAACTCCCGCAATATGGGCGGGGTTGCTCCTGTTTCAAGTCAGAACGGCACCCCGTCCAGCCCTCCACCTTCAATTCAAAGAGGTAGACGACTCAGTGATGGTAGCCGTGAAGGAACGAAATTGTGATGGCCCTAAAAATAAAAACCATTGATTTCTTAACGTTAGGGATCACTTGGCTGCGCTTTGATTTATGACGAATTATTTCCCCCCCTTTTTCTCTCTTATTGTCGGAATGCATATCTGTGGAGTTCTATCATACTTTTATTGGCCATGGTAAGAGGTGCTGAGGTTTGGTCTTTTTTTTTCCCCATTTTTCTTTAATGTGTTTCCGCAACTCAACTTCCGCATCGATCTCGAACATTTCCCAAGCACCATCAAAACGCAGTCGATTGTTTCCGTGCAACCTTCAACTGGTGCTTTTTTCTTATTCTCAGTCAGTCAATTACCTAGCGGACACACATTTGTTCTGTTTTGTATCCCAGGTTTTATTGTATGAGCTGAAAATTTATAGATTTTCTCCAGACCATCATGGATATCTTTTCAAAAAATTTCTCATGAGCTTGAAATACTTTGCGGCTCATATTGGCAAGTTGCAGCTTTGACATCAAAAAAATAACCGGTCTCCGAATATAGATCTGGCGACTCGTATTTTTTTCCTGTACAATAGCGTTATCCTCAAAAAGCACAATTTTTGGAGAGGTTCAAGATATAATTCAAAACAGGGGGTAGCCTTCGAGGGTATCTATTTGCGCACATTCCCCAGGTGTCTGACGGGCCTTGAACGGAAAAGTTTCAGGCTACAGGGACGAATGACATTCTTGAAAAAAGTACTCAAGATAATTAAATTCCTGCCGAACGCAGCACGGATCGGGATTTGCTCCATATTTCCATTGTTCGATGTCTGCCGTACATTGCGCTGTCCCATCAATTTCCCCCTGAATGGAGTTTTTAAGTTAAGCTTTTTAACAGCAAAAACGCCCATCGGCCCTAGATTCCCCCGGTAATGTGCTTAACCGACAACAGTTAGAAGGACAACCATAGCTAGCTCACTGCAGCAAACTCGACGAAGGATTTGAGAAATAATGCCCCCCTGTGAACTAAAAGCGTTGCAAATTTTCTGCTGGGAGTGCATTTCCATTTTCAATACGGAGTAGTGACTACTGGTTTTCGGCGGACTTTAATCAATTGAGCCGTCATTATATGGGCGGGAGAATAGCCTTGACTAAAAGCCCTGGTGCAGAATTCATTTCGCAAAGTGCCCCAATTGCCCCCGAAACAAGGACACTACAAAAACTGGAGAGCCACGAACGAGCCCTAAGAGCATAACCTGCTCCATCTTATTCTTCGCGGACGGAGATGGCGAGTTCTTGCACTAGAAGCCGAGAATATGTTCTCGCCAGCTTATGTGAGTTCAAAGTCAATCCCCTTTTTCGCTTCGACATTTTTAAGCTGGTTACTCCGTACATGTGATTCAAAATATGTTCATTGAAATCTAGGATCCATATACTCCGTACATCCGTCCGTAGTCCAACCCCCAACCCCCAACCGAGTCTCCAGCCCGGCGTCCAGCCCCTGCCCTATATTGACCAATCCATCAAATAATCATCCCTTCATACATTGGGCAGCCCGGGTCATCTTCAGCACGTATTGGCTCGTCTTTCAAGAGGCGGTTTCTATTCGCTAGCCTGGCACATTACGCTCTGTGTATCGCCGCCGGATCCGTCCTCGAAGAGATTGGGGTTGGTGTCGAAAATGGTTCTGATATCAGAACCCGGCGAGCAATCTCCACTCCTGTATCCAATTAGTTAAAAGCTCAGGAAAGACTTCTAGATAAAACGGGACCTTACTGATACAGGGTGCATTCATATGACACCGCAATTTCTATGCTTCTAAGATTCCGTTCACTGATAGCGTCATGTTGTTAATGTGTATTCAACCCGAGGAGGTGAGCATCATATGAACATACAATGGCCCAGTTAAAACGGTGCAGGAGCCATCGCCTACAACATCCAATGGCGGACCGTTGAAACCGGGTTCGCTATAGAGCCGTATCTGTGCTGTTCATTAGATATATATCCACACCAAAAACACGGAATGACAGTTACCGGAGAATCCTGTGCCGCAGCAAATGCGAAGAAGGAAGCCAAGGAGGATATTATGGCGAGGGGGGTTGAGATATGCATTGTTCAATCCTGTGCTTGTCCGATTATGCTAAGGAATACTCCGTACGGAAGATAAATTCTTCGAATCTTTGCTGGGTGTTGATGAAAAGGACGCAGTACAAAGGGGGCAACGATTTTCCAAGGTTATGAAAGTGTTTTCGAGATAGGAGATGCAAATGCTTAAATAAGTTTTGGGGCATGTTTAAAAAATATTTTGTTGTTGAAAATGTCTTCTGGCATAGAGGCGAAAAAAAATCGATACAGGTTATAAAATTTGGGCTGAAGATGGATAGTTTCGTCGATCATAAGGATCAACGCTTGTAGCTTACTATTAGCCAATGTCCGACCGACTTCCAGATCGTGGAATAATTAGATCCTCTGTGCACGCGATTCTTCCTCAAATTTGAGATTGATCTTTGGCACCTTTTAAGATTCTGCAGGGAAACGTGCGAGTACCAGTATGGTCAGTAAGCATCCGATCCCCCTGAACAACAATAAAGGAAAGGCCTGGCTGGTTCTGCTGGGAGGAAGATCAGCGCGATGTGCTGGCTATCTTTGTACCGTGCCTACGGCTCCCATAAACCTGGATCTGGATCAACGAGGTTATGACCACTCCGTACATACGTAGTGATGGCAATTCTGAAAAACATACGGAGTACTCCGTACTTCGTAGCGGACTTCTATTACCAATTTTCTTTAGCTAAGTTTCAGAGTTTTGGGTTATCTCGCAAGACGCGTTGGCTTCAGGCTGTATGTACTCCGTACAGTACAATCTAAGAAAAGAAACTGCATGGGCTTTGTGTTGGTCTCAGCAACCAGAGCATCCGATACGGGGGGGGAAAAAAAGAAAAAAGTAAAAAATATCTAATCTTTGAGTTGACGACTAGGTCGAAGGTCTACCACCATGTTGTTGCGTATCATTCATCTTCTATACTACTTCACATATCAACCGTTTTGAACACAACGTGTACAATAAAAGATGATCAAAAGCAGTTTGATCCATTCTCCCCACTTCAAAAAAGATAAAAAAACAAAAACGGGAACATCAATCATCGTTTTCTTTTCTTTTTGCTTTCTCACGTTCTGGCACGGAGTAGTCAGTCAGACAGCCACTAGTATCGTCGAGAACCGCCGTAGCCGCCTGTAGGTGCATGGTAATAGTTGTAGGTATGGGCACCCTGCGTTGGAGGTTGGTATTCGCTGGCATTGATATGTTTATTGTAACTTTCATACCCAGCTGGTGGAGGCATCGCGTACCCAGCATCATCATACGGCTGCTGCTGGTATGCTGGGTTTGGTTGAGGCTGACCAGAATAACGAGATTCGGTTTCTTCAGCAGGAAGAGCCCTATTAGTGGGGACATCACCTGATTCGTCTGGCAATTCACGCTTTGAGCCACCTCCGCCCAGGAAACCTGTGAGTTTATTCAACTTGTTCAGGTTGGATATTCCCGGAATGGGAAGGTTAGAAATTTGATCCCACGGGATTGAGGAAGAGGAAGGCGGGTGGGATGCGTGCGACTGCTGGTGCGCAGCACCACCAGAACCTCCAAAGTGAGGCAATCCAGGGATGTTCGGAAGATTCGAAAGGTTGGGCATGCTGGGAAACCCGCTGTGAGAATGGCCACCTACGTGGGTTTGGGTTTGGGGCTGGGTTTGAGTTTGGTTGTAATAGCCGTGAGCGTGGCTACCCTGGCTATCGTCGTAGCCATGGGAGGGGGGATGTCCGTACCCTTGATGTTGGCTTGGTGGAGTATATCCATAGGTGTGCTGCTGGCTAGGTGGGCCATGTGCTTGGCTAGGCCCGTGAGCGTGAGCGTGAGGATCGCCGCCAATATGATTCTTTCCAGCCTTAACGCTCTCTGCGCTAAGGATGTCGTTGAAATTAAATCCCTTGCGCGACTGTGCATGAGCCCAACGTTCGACTTCTGCGAACATTTCCCGGTGTGCTTCGTTATCAGATCGTCGGAACGCTGGATGGTGAAGAATGGAAACGCAGTCATCCAACACTTGATCAACCGGGACATCAACATGCTGGAATGCGTATAAAACCCGAGGGACAACAAATTTCACCACTGCTGAAGCTACTCGTCCAGCAGGATCGTTTAGGACATTGCTGAAGTGGTCCTTGGAGAGAAAGGAGTGGGTTGGATCTGTGCAGGCCGGGTTGGTCCAGGGTTCGAATTGAGTGCGAGCTTCCGCAGCTGTCAATTCGGCCGAACCTAGCTGTAGGTTTGATGACGCTATCTTTATCACGGGTCGGATAAAAGGGGCCAAGAGGGAGAAAACAAATATAGAGAGCGTTTCACTGATTTTCTCCATTAAGGAAGAAAGACCTGGGATTTTCTCAAATGCAGCGGATAAATTTTTGACAACCCTGTCCCTGAATTCCAAAATCGGATAAATTTGGGAAATCGTTTCCTGCGGGTTAATATCTGTGGGTGCGGATGCCCGTGATTGTTCATACGCGGCAGTCTGGGTATATCCTTGATTCCCCTGGGAATCAAATTGACTTCTTGATGCTCCATAATCATCCAGGCCACGCTGCTGGTTTGCCTGAGCCTGAGCCTCTGATTTGCGCTTTAACGCTTCAGCTTCTTCAATTAATCCCTTCATCCCTGGAACTTTGGATAACAATCCAGTGAGAGAACTTAAGGCTCCAGAGGAGCCAGAACCGGCCTGAGCACTGCCAAGCGTATTGTCCATTTCATTGATTTCACTCTGAGTGAAATGATCTGAAGCTTCTCCGAGCAAGCTGTGAAAGAAATCTGTCATGCCAAACGTGCCGGTGACAATGGGGAAAACATGTTTTCCCCGAATGTTCATCTGAGTTCCCACTCCGACGTGAGGGAAAACGTTATGATAGTTCATTTCCCGTAATGCCAATTCGCAGTAATTACTGTGAGCCGAGAAGTCTTCAAGAGTATGGGAAGCTGTCCATATAAATTAGCTTACTGCAGTTGTCACGCAGGTTCAAAAGTATGTGAAAAGTTCGAGTATATAAATATTACCTTGGCCGAGGCACCTGAGCGCCTCACACAAATGCTCTTCACGACCTTTATCATGGCGTCCACCACCGAGGTAGAGCCTTCCAAAGTGTATACTTCGAGCAATACTATATCTCACAAAGCCGGCGCTGGTTGCCCAATCGCCACGTTCATTGGCAATGTAGTTCTTCATACCAGTCTCTGGGTCGATTTCAAGTTCGACGGGTCGAACTGGCCCCCGAAGTCGTGCATCACTACGGCAGCGTGTTAATAGGTGATGTAAATTATACAAGGTGTGCATATATGCATACTTGGTTAGGTGGGGAGAACATACTACTGCCTGGCATCTTTATCATCGGAATAACCTTTTGGATTACTATATTAAAATAAAATAGTTTAGGAATACATTTTCTTTTGCGGATGATGTAAGTTAAAAATATCACCACCATAAGGCGTATCATGCTTTAAATCACGGGGTTCGGAGCAATTCGCATGATGGCATCATCTTACCATATTATATCGGGGTGTGGGGGACGGGGAGGGGAAAGACGAACTCAATATGTTCCTCGGGTCTGTATACTCCAAGTCTCTCAGCCGTGACCTCAAACTCAGCAGTTGCGTATCCGAAAGCCATGAAACTAAGGATCCAGACCAAAATCCGGATAGATTCTGCTTGGATTTTGGACACGGTCCCCACGTCCACTGCTTGTGAGTAGTCTCTCAACCTATTGTATAGTACCATGAATTAGTGTAATCGAGCGTGTCTGCCTTTGAAATCAAACGCATTGATTATGGATCAGGACAGAGGGAACGAAAATCGGTACCAATTTCCAAAATATAAACGCTTCATCATGATGCTTGTCCATTTATGCCCTTTGATGAACCCTAGGGCTTTCACGGTGTCCTCAATATCTCCATGGCGCCAATTTCTGCCTTCGACCACAGATATGGAAGCGATGTCTAAAAAACCACCCAGAAGCCAAAAAGTAAGCATCTGTCATATTGGGTTTTGGTCCCTAGCGGCACAAAAATACAGCGGAAAGAAAACATACTTCCAGCTCCAAAGGCGTGCACTTGCGAGGGAAGCACAATGAGCAGAATCGCCAGAATAAGAACTGTTGATTTTACGCCAAAGCCCATGTTGGAGGTGTGGTTAGGCCCCAGGCGTCGAGTGTTTAAGGGGGGAAATACACCTGATCCTCAGTGAAAAAATGCGGTTACGCTGTACTGGTAGTATTTTGCTCTCCAATTCTTTGGGATTGGGGAGTTGAGTGTGGTATTAGAAATTTGGAAGTTGGGAAGGCGATGGAAATAATTGATTTGGGTCTCCAATTCTGCACTTGTTGAAATTGTAATGGCGTCACAGAACTGCCGCCCGCACAAAAATATTTACTGCCAGGCATGAGCCTCCCGTGGCTGAACCCCGCCATGATAAAACCAGCGCAGGATAAGGGCGTTGCCGAGAGCTGGCGATCGCTGCTGCTGGTGGCTAGATCAAGCCCTTTCAGCTCTGGTGGTCCTGAAACCCGGCGATCCTCGAATCATAAGGCTGATTCTCGGCAACAAGCCCACCCGGATTCGCTGGGAAGTTTTAGCTGGAGAGTTAGCGCAGGACAAGGTTGGTTGGGAAATATTTATCAGAACACCTTTTTCAGGCGCATTGTTCGCGTTCTTTCGACAGTCCAGAACTACAACGAGCTTTGTAGCACCAAAAAAAGCATCTCCCACCCTTGCTCCTGATGAAGCAGGCGGAGAATTAACAGAGCTTGGGACCTCCAGGAGGCCTAAGTAATCGAAACGCGCAATTTCTTTCATTTCTTTTGTAATTTTGTGATGTTCCCACAGATCTTCGCATTCGCTGATCGCTAAAGGCTCGCTATCTCTTGGTACCTCGTGACGAAGACTGAGTTCGGGTTTCATAAGACGCCTGCTTGAAGGAGGCTCCTACGGCGCTCCACCGCGTTAGAACAATACCTCCAAATAAGGAAAATGGGGAAGGAGAAAGGAAACAAAAGAAAATGTCACAAGTCGCGTTACATTGTGCTTCCATCGGGAAATTGAATTGAAGGTCGCTCAGGGTCCGTGGGAAAGGTGAATTGGTATAGTATATAGTAATATCATGTACTGCACAACGGTTCATGGCATGATGAAAGCCAGAAGTACTCCGTATATCTTTACAGGCGACGTGGTTGAAGGTTACTCTGTCCTAATGCCCATACAATATTACTGCTTTGTAGACTCAGAAATGGTCCTTTTCATTCCAACGGCTCCTACTCCATACTTGTCGTTTCTATTTGAAGTAGATATCCACCAACCCGGGCTATAACCCTAGCAAGAATCCCCCCATATATCCACTAAATATCGTCGTACTATATACCTCTTAGAATCATGATTCTGCTTATGGTTATAGATCCACAGATAATAATACAATGTGATATTCAAAGAATTCCGAAAAACTCACTTAGCATTGGAAGAATACTTCTCAAGAATTCATGACTTCTTGAGATATTTTCTTGATCCCCAGATCAATTATGCAGGCTTGGTGAATTAGAGTTCAATACTGAAGGAACGAATATCAATGCTTTGTTACTCTCAGTCAAGATCTGTCTCATATATCAGAGAGCGGCTAATGGCTAATGGCGCCAAGATTTCTAATCTTATTTGCTGACTCAGCTCGTCTATCAAATCTCGCGCGCGATTTCTGGTTTGACTTCAACTTCCAAGGCTTCAGAGGAACAGCTAAACGCGCAGTTCAACTGTCTAGCTATGAAAGGATTATTATTCCTCGAAGAATGAATGGGGTTGGCTCTGGGCAATGTGTCGGTTCGAACTGTTGGGCTGTATACTGTTGTTACGTCGTCGGACTCGCAGGAGTGAGGAGGATCGCTCCGCTGCTAGGTTGAATTGAATCCGCTCTCAAGAGCTGCGCAATTCGCAGAAAACTAATATTCTAAAATTTCTAGTAATTTACAATCGCGAGAATGCTCCATGAGATACTCATCGCCTTGTCGGGTCATCACTCTCCCCTGTTTGACCAAGAAGAACGTGGTAGCTCTGCCAAAAACAGTGTCCCGCTCCTCTCCCCCGCCGAGCACGCCCTCCTCCAACCAATAGCGGAGCTCTGTCGACTGCATACCTTGCTACGCAAACATACATTGCGAATTTCTTCGTCACATAATTCAACGATATGCCGGGCTGTGTCGACCAATATATCCACCGAGCAATTGGGCAAATTTCAGAAACATATCTTGGAGGTAGAAACTGCAGTACTGGCTAATGATGCTCGATATGTTGGTGGCCGTGGGATTGTACCGTTGTCCACGATTCGCTCGGAATTTTTGCCTTGGGTGGGGAGGTTGCAGTGGCTATGGCAGATCGCACGGTTCATGTCTCCGATCGTGGGCGAGGAACAAAGGACATGCACCGGAGCCAGCTTGCTTGATCACCTTCGGAAGGAGTCGCACACCGGATACTTGGATCTAGAAGTGATGGCACTTCAACTGATAAATGCCGGAGAAACGGCGTTCATGCGCCAACTCTCAATGTTCGTTCTGTACGGCCAATTACCTTCCTTTGGTGGCAGAGATTTCTTCATCCAGGAGGATCAGTCGACAGCTTACGAGAAACAAAAGAAAATAGCCACCGATTTTATAATTCGACCAGAGCTAATGCCAAGCTTCATGTCTTCGTCCACTGCCAACTCAATCTTATTCATCGGTAAATCTTTGAATCACATACGAGCGCAGGGCAAATTCTCTGCCGGAGATGAATCAGTGGCCTCATTATCTAAACTGACGCTGCGTGGGGATTACCTCGATTATCTCTCGGCTCTTTCTTCACCAATTTCTCCTGTTGCCCTTAGCGGCGCAGTATCCAAAATACGGACTTCATTGTCACAAACTGCCTTGTCGCAACTTCTCCCATTACCAAAAATCGTAGAAATTCTTTCCTTATTACATGACTTCCTCTTGTTAGGACGTGGCGAATTCGCTATGGGTCTGGTTACATTCGCTGATGATCTTTCCAAGGGTAGACATCGAAGGGCTAACCCACTAAGATCGGGTAAAAGCGGATCCTACCTGCTAGATAGCCTCACTGTTAAAGAGGGAGAAGTCACCGCAGTCTTATCTCAAACATGGTCGGAGCTGTATTCCCTACAGAATGAGGAAGACTCTGTGGACGATGAACTTGACCTAGCCAGAGAGATTCTACGTCTGTCCATCAAGGACAAGGCTGATAACAGACATGCTTCTGCAAAGGAGGTACCCGTTACCAGCCCATTAATAAATGTATCTGACGTTCCTTTCGATGATGTACTCTTTGGCACGCCCACAACGTTGTCACTAGATGTGCAACCACCGCTTGACCTCTTCCTCTCTCAGGCTGACATGGGACTATACTCGAAGATCCACTCTTATCTGCTTGCGATTCGTCGAGGACAAATTCACCTAAGTAATCTATGGAAATTGTCATCCCTTCGAAGAACTCACCCAGCGCCTCCACTAGCCAGCAACCGTGGAGGCCAGGCAAAATGCCAGTCAAATCGAGAACGGGCTCTTACACGAGCCGTTGCTCTTAGGCCGGTCTGGATCACGGCGAGCAGAGCACTTTTTGTATTGTCAGAGCTTATAGGCTATATGCACGGCGAAGTAATTTCGAATTCGTGGCAACACTTGAACCAATGGCTAGATGAAGTTCGACCAAGCTCATCGCGTGGCTCAAGACCCGGCACAGCGTTCTCATCAGCCTCCCGGTCCGAAACTGCGACTGCAGCCTTTCACTTAAGCAACCAGGGCGACCCCCAAGCACCAAAAGAAAATGCTCCACTCCAACATGACCCAGAAACAATCACAGCAGCCCACCGCGCACACCTGGTTTCTATCATCCAATCTCTATTCCTGACAGATGTACCCTTTACCCGAACGCTCCGCAGCCTTTTAACAACTATAGATCATCTTATCGCCATGATTATCCGTCTCGAAACGGTACAACAGAACCTGGACCTCGAAACCGACGAGGGTGTCGTAGATTCCCTCGCCGACTATGCGGCGGAAGACAAGAGAATAATGCACGACCTACGCTTAGCAAGGGTTGAGGTCGACAAAGGCGTTGCAAACCTCATTTCGCGACTGCGTGATATTGACGATAATCGACACGGAGATGGCAAACGGCCCTTTGACCTGGGCCAAGCTGTTGGTAATATGAGTGGTGATGGGACCGTGTTTGGCGAGGGTGCGAGTGCATACGTACCTTGGAAACCTGCTGGGGTAGATCAATTGTTGATGAAATTGGATTTTTTCAGTTCAAACCAGAAATTCGATATGGGCGGGTTTGAATTCGGAGCAACATTACCTTGAACCTCATGGCTGAAGACCCGTTATTTCCCCTTATTTTACCATTTTTTTATTCCGCCCTTATTTCTCCAATACCCATTTCATTACTGCAGGGGAATAGTGGTGGGGGATCTTATCTGATCATGAAAATTCATGATTATATCTTTTCATCGTCTTTATAGTTACTTTTATTCTCATGCCTCTTATGATCAAAAATCTACGGAAATGGCGTTCGAATTTTATCATGGTTAGGTTCAGGTGAGCCTTAAAAATTAGGTAGAATTATCACAGTTTATTATCTCTTGTGATATGACGCCTACACAATGTATCTTGAGGATTGAAGCGTTACTCAATTAAGGAACTCTGCCCACCTAAATTCTTAAAAGAGCCGAAACACCCCCAGCTATCAAGATATCATCGTATCATCGCTAGTCCACTTGGTCCTCTCGATCATGGTGGTTTCACGCGAAACTATTTTTTGCCAAGTAGATTTGAAAGAAAATACAGATATGGATATAAATATAAATATAGGTATAGATATATATATGTAAATAAACATCATATGTTGTCCACCAGTTAGTTATATATACTGATTCGATTACGTTAGATGGTATGTCGAAATTTCGTCCCAAAAAGTTAGTACACGGGGGGAATCAAGCCACTTGACTGGCGAGATGTGGACTTATACCTCAAATAATATATATAAATCGGTCCTTATCTACACTTTTCTCCCTTATAACCGGATGCAAGCTAGCCGAACCAGAGCCCGACCCAGGGCCAGACCCACGCCCCATCAGCCCTGCAGCCTCTCCTTCAACCATTTCGATCTCATCTGCGTCCACCGCGGCCGTACCCATGAGCGCCCGCTCATTCTCTTTGTGTAAAATCATTCTCAGAGCAAATGCCAATACTGCGACTAAGAGCATAAATAACGCACAAACCGCCATACCCTTTACATACCACGGTCCGTCTGTTTGCGGATATAATCTTGTGCCAACAAGTGGCCCGCACTGGCCGATGATGTTTAGGATCGCCATGCCGGTTCCCTTACCTTCTTTCGCGGGCTGGTTGTCCATCGTCCATGTGATGATGATCGTGATGGATGAAAAAAATCCCGCAGTGGCGGGGTAGATGGCTATGTATCGAATGAGGATAAGAAGGGTAGAGGAGAGGTGGGTGCGGAAGTGGCCTGCTAGGGCAATGGTTATGTATGCGGCGGAACTGACGAGCGCGTGGGCTATTAAGTAAGGGCTACGGGTGCGTTGACGGTCGGAAAGGGAAGCGGTGAGGAGGACGACGAGAAATGAGAGGATGTAGGGTGGGGCGGACAGGGCCTGGGATGTTTGGGCCGGGTAACCCATGCTGCGTGTGATGAGGATGGTTAGTCGCGGAAGGCACCTCAATACTACAGTTACAAATGGGAGACGAACTCTTTTAAAATAGTGGGGAGAAAAACTGGCATTGAACTGAATGCGACATTGCAACTGCAGAACATAAGCTGCAAGGTTGTATAGGATATTTTTGTTAGTAAATCAGCCGTGCAGTCTGTTAACAAATGACGTAATCTATAACTAACCGCGGTAAGGTACGACTTGGGATCGCGAAGTGTCCGACCAATTTCCTTCCAGTCGAATCGTCGCTCGCGGGATTTATCCTTATAACGCGTGCCATCGCTCATTTTTAAACGAAGCTTTGCAACTTTCCTTTGTCGAGGCGTGAGATATCGAGCTTTACCAGGACTATCGGGAACGTAAATCCACGCAAAAACAGCAACAATTACACTTGGGAATCCTTCAAGGAGGAATAATGCGCGCCATGGGGCGAGAGGTCCATCATCGCTTAGCTTCACAATAGCCCATGCAAGGGTGCTGGCGAAGGAGGTTGCAAGCGGAGCAGCAGATATAAACATCCCTGTGCGATAGGCCAGTTCCTCCCGCTTATAGAAAAATGAGAGGTAGAACGGAAGACCTGGGCCAAAAGCGGCTTCAGCAATACCAAGAAGGGCTCGTAGTAGCACAAGCGACCAGAATGAGGAGACAAGAGATTGACATGCAGCAATAAGGCCCCATGAGAAACAGCATATAGAAATATAGATATGTGCAGGGACAACTCTATACATGAGCGTCATCCATTCAAAACATATATATGTTATATAAAATGCCGTGAGAACCCATTCGAATTGCGGGGATGTAAGTTTAAGGTCCTTTTCCAGTCCTGCGATCCTGGCGTTTCCAATGTCTAGAGAACACAAACGACCTTAGAATTTGTGACGTTCAAAGACAATGTGTACCACAAAAAAAAAAAAAAAAAAAAAAAAA
>LGRN01000226.1:0-10860 GCA_001883825.1 Emergomyces pasteurianus Ep9510 | reverse complement strand
GGTGCTGGCGAAGGAGGTTGCAAGCGGAGCAGCAGATATAAACATCCCTGTGCGATAGGCCAGTTCCTCCCGCTTATAGAAAAATGAGAGGTAGAACGGAAGACCTGGGCCAAAAGCGGCTTCAGCAATACCAAGAAGGGCTCGTAGTAGCACAAGCGACCAGAATGAGGAGACAAGAGATTGACATGCAGCAATAAGGCCCCATGAGAAACAGCATATAGAAATATAGATATGTGCAGGGACAACTCTATACATGAGCGTCATCCATTCAAAACATATATATGTTATATAAAATGCCGTGAGAACCCATTCGAATTGCGGGGATGTAAGTTTAAGGTCCTTTTCCAGTCCTGCGATCCTGGCGTTTCCAATGTCTAGAGAACACAAACGATCTTAGCATATGTCATGTTCATAAACAATGTGTACCACAAAAAAAAAAAAAAAAAAAAAAAAAGAACTCACTAGATCGATCAAGAAACGACAACATATACAATAGAGCCATGAACATGGTCAATCGTATATCAAACTTCCTGACCACTCCCTTCTCTTCATCAATGGTATAGCTTTTTGACCCGGTTTCATCTGTAAAGTCAAATGCTTCGGCTGCATTCGGAGATATATAGTCGTCCCCAAAACCACCAGCATCAATACTGTAGTCATGATGCTCCAATTCCCGAAACTCTGTTAAAAATTTATTATTCCCGTCGCCATCGAAATTGGTTTGAAGCCTCCCGAGTCCGGGAAGCTGCTGCTCCCGATTGGAAGACTGCACATCCCCATCTCTGGACCCTGAACTCCCTTCTTCCGGGGTCAATTGGGAATCGGTAGTGAAGGAGCTCGAAGGCGGAGTATCTTCGGCAATAGAAGAGGAGGCTGTATTCATAAAACGTCCCGGAAGAGGTTGGTTTTCAACGTCCAGCATTGAAGCGGTACTTTACGGAGCTGCAGGGCTCTGTGGATGTCGGGGACATAGGGCATAAGCAATAACAACTACTGTGCCCCGTACTCCATATAGAAAGCGAGTTCATGAGGTACCAGGTTAGTTTACGCGTAAAGGTTGATATCGTTACCGCAAAGTGATCCAAAGGATAGGGGAATGCATACGCATCGTCGCAGCCTTTGTTCGTTCGCCCTGTTGAGAGATGCAAAAAGAGTTGGGAGGTTCCAAGGATGTTGTCCAAGCTCTCTCCACACAGAGCTGTAGATCACGTGGGAAACGTGTACTAGCCGGCATGCAACCTTAAAAGAAACCACATTGGAATAATGCTTGTTCATGGAAGGGAAATGGGAATACGTAGGATAATTAAAGGATTATTGAGAAATCAGTTCAGTTATTCCTAAATAGACAGCCAACCCCTTCCCAAGCTACAATCAACCTTACGAGTGTTGCAGCTTCAAAACCAAAACAAAAGAAAAAGAAAAAGAAAAGGGGGGTTCCATAGTCCTACTACTTCCTGCATAATACTAGTATAATGCACCCGGCCAGTCAATTGTTCACATAGGTTATTACACAGCGCAACTTTACCTATATCCACCCACCCCACCTTCTTTACTAGTATGGACGGTAGGTATCCCCCCTGGGATGAGATAAACGGTAAGAGTGCGATCGCGACTGCGAGCGAGATGAACGTCTGACATACCGCGGGGACGATGAAAAACGTTGTCCACGACGATAATCAACCTCATTGATCTCAAAAGGCCGTTTCCTCCCTCCACTCAGAGCGATCGCCTTCTCCTTCGCCATCTGGAACGCCGCCTCGAGCTTCTGTACCATGTCGTGTTGCATGTTGCGGGCGTGCAGGTAGTTGAGGGCGTTCTCAGCAGTGTCGCGGAGAAACTTCGCGGCACGGGACTTTGCGACGACATCGCTGTCTGAGATTAATTGGTATTCTCTCTGTGCGTTGGAAAAAGTCGCTAGGATGCGGGTGAGACTGTCGTTGATGGTTTTGAGCTCCTTTGCGTTGCTGGCAGTAGGGCCATTCTTGTCCTTATTGCCTTGGGCCTTGCCATTTGTAACCTTTTTCCCGCGGATGGCTGGGCTGGAGGTGGTGGTTTCCTCGATGTTGCTGCGGGACGCTAAAATAGAACAAACAGACAGAAACAACGATTAGCATATATATGAAGTTGTATGTTTTAGTTTGATTTTTTTTTTGTTCTTTCTTTTTCTTCCTGTTCTACATCTGCAGCAAAGGAAATTCTAAAACAGGGGGGAAATGTACCATTCACCAATAGACTTTTGACAGCCACATGCTTGACAACCAGGGCCTCAAGGTGTGCAGCTTCAGCATCCTTCATTCCCATGACCTCATCAAGGAACAACTGGATTGCACCCATATTATACGTTTCTTCAGTGCCCTTACCGGTCAACTCGAGCAGAGCCTTGTCGTAAACAGTAATCTGGCCATCCCTCAAGGCCTGCGAACGGGATTTGACCAGGGCCAAATGGTGTTCGAACACTTCATAGAGCAGACGGAAGAGATCGGAGTTTTTCACAAAAACCTCTGACAGAATGGGTTTCACGGAGTTGGCACTGATGTACTTCTCAGCAAGTGCTGCACATTCCTCGTTCAGGTTGGCATTTGAGTTGGGGGTTAAGTGCTTCCCGTTGTGGGTTTGCGTGCCGTTGTGGATCGCGAGATTGGCGGACATGGCGAGATAGAAGGGGGTAAGGGAGAATCTCTATATCTAACTATATCTGATCTTATGTGACTGATTCAAATTGAAGATGTCGTTTCGTCACTGCGGGAGCGCCTTGTTCCGTTTGGGATAGATGTCAAACAAGCTTGAATGATGGCAAGTGCAGTAGGTGGATGTGGTTGATGGGCTTTGATATGAAAGGAAGACAGCGTAGGAGATGACAGACGCGTCGGGGTCAAACAGAAAGCTCTCTTCTTCTTATTTGATGACTTTTTTTTTTGGTGCGTGTGTGTGTGTGTTGCGAAATATACAGCAACTAACCAAACAGCGTTGAATGCTAATGCCTCTTAGCTGACAGATGAATTTGTGGAATACAGAGTCAACAAACAGTTCAACAACAAACACCTGATAATAACTTGTTATTTCAGTGGCGTCAAAAACCTAGGATACAGCCACAAGTAAAAAAGGAGGTTCCCTAAGGTACAAGCACTCTAGTATAGTAGTGACATGACCACCACATCATTACCACGATGATAAAGATAGCAGGTGTTTGTGTATTATGAAACAGACATAGGCAAAATAGGAAGTCTGCAAAGTAGAAATGCATTGACAAGTGCTACAAGATGTGTTCAACACCTTGTATCAAGTATCATATGCATTTCTGTATTAATGAATCCGCACCCCCCCAGTGAACTTGCCCACCATATATATATATGGTACACTTGACTATCAAAGTTCAAGAAGTGATAGGAAATGTAGAGATATCATAATGTGAGACGACATTTTGTTTGAGGCAGAAAGACAGAATAGAAAAAGCTGCGGATTGTATAGGTCAAACTCCCATATCATCCAGGATTTCACTAAAAGAAGGGGGTAACCAAAAATAGTAGGTAGTCAATTGAAAATCGTAATACAAGGTCGAAGGCCAAACATAGAGCATGTTTCGACACGCGAGATGGAGAAAGGGCAATTGACTAAATGACCCAATCGCAAAGATTTTGTATAATCGAATAGTCCCGAAGGGGTAGAAATGGGTGTACGCTGGCATTTGATGGGGGTTTTTTGTTAAAAAAAGAAAAAAAAAACCTAAAATATGGCATAGCCTAGAGGGAAGGGACTTGTTGAATGTCCTCAACGTGCCGATTTGTAAAGCCTATTAATCTCATCGACAAGCGTAGTCGTTTCACCGCCGCCTGGGTGACAATCCTTCCACTCCTGGTTGTCACGAATACACCAGAGCTTCTCATTGATGCGAACGGTACAGCTCTTCGTAATGCCCAAAGCAGCATTGCGTTTGAAATCCATCCTCAGTAGCGCAAGCCCACTGAGCTTATTTGGATCGTCGACGCCGGCGCGCTTAATGTCGTCCTCATCTACCTGCCTACTGGCGCAGGCATTGAGAGCATGGAAATCAATGCCATGTTCCAAAGCGCAGTCCTCAACTAACGCCCGCTCTGGTATTTTTTCATACGAAGCTAACAAGCAGTTTGCAAAACCAAGGGAGCGAATGGTGGGCATTGTACTTTGCGTCTTTGCACCAGGAGGGAATGGGAGGTTAGCGGCACAGAGGATGAGCATGTCCCCTACACATTCGTCCGGCCCGTGCATACAGGATACATCAGAGGAACTATTCGATACGCTGAAAGAATAGGATTATTTCAAGTTAGCTTTAGTCAGTAGAGGGGGAAAAAAAGGTCGACCAAAAGAAGCAAATAACAAAATTTGCAATCAGCAGATAGAGCTGGAATATTTACTATTTACCTTCCTATAAAGGAGAGTCGGAAATCGACTTTATCATGCACCTGAACCATGGCCGGGACAATAAGCTCCTCAAGACAGTATTGAGCATCAGGGCATTTGCTCATAATGTGTGCCTCCAAGGGAACTAGGTGGGAGTTGTCTACGAGCACTTGAGCATCGTCGTTATCATTGTTGCCTCGGAGTGGAGACGCAGAATCTACCGTACCCCGTTTGACGCTGTCATCAATATAGCCATGTGGGAAATGTGACTTGTGGATCAAGGCGTATGTGATCAGGCAAAGGCAAATCAAAATGAAAGAGCGGCGGAACAGCCGGAGTAGTTTACGGTCTCGATGCACACAGGGACGGGGTTGTGCGAAATCTCCAGCCTGGTGTTTTTCCATTGTCTGCTGCAGCTTTCCGGCTCCTTGTCCTTCTTCTTCTTCTTCTTTCCTTCTCTTTTTCGTTATAATTTTCCTTCTTCTTCCTTTTTCCCCCTCCCCCGTTGCAAGTCCCTAAGTAGTCAAGGTGAGGTGGTCCAGTGCTGGGTTGTGTGTGAGCCCATCCCATTGAGATAAGTGATGATGGATGGATGTGGATAGATGGATCCAGGCCAGTCACATGATCCTCCTTGTGGCTCAACTGACCAAGCCCCCCCGCACTCCGATATCGCCAAGGGAGCAGCGCTAAAATGACATGGATGGATCGGAACAGTTCTTGACCTCAAGAAAGATCCATACTATCCTTCTTAATTCTTCTTTTGCTTCAACAACAAAGCACATCGCCTCACAAACGTGAAGCCACAAACAAAAGCCTAGTATGACTCCCAGCCTCAAATCCCCAATTTCAGATTTCTTGTTCTTAGGGAATGGGGTTTGGGATAAAGTATTTACATGACTCCTAGAACTCAACCTGGTTCCATCAAGATTTCTTGCTAAATACTACAGTTCTCGATTAGCTACCTCGATGTGTTTCACAAAAAAAAAAAAAAAAAAAAAGGGCTTTTTTGACTTGGTTGGGGAAACCAATTTGAATTTGATGGATAGCCGTTAGCATTTTTTTGATGGCCAAGCATAGCTTCAATTACCCGAATTTGCTGAAAGCCAAAAAATGATTCAAGAGAGATTCCCAAGGTTGCAAATCGAAAATGGGTTTTGCCGAGTCCTGGCTTCCAATTCAGCAGCTGGGCACCCTTCCAATGTTCCTTTCTTTTCCGTGCGTTGGTAATTCCACATGTTGTTTGGGTTTTTTTCTTCTTTTTCGGTGAAGCTTATAAATGTCTCAATAACCTTACCGCCAATTGAAATAACCATTTTTCAAAATTTAAAGTGTATATATATGTATGTATATACGAAAAGGCAACGAGGATTTTTTTTTTTTTTTTTTTTTTTTAGGTTAGTTGCTGCATCAACGATCATAATCATTCTTGGGACGATTCCCCATATCTCCACTTCTAGGGTTACAGAGATCTTTTGAAAAGATGGGGCATACGCTAAGTAGAAACCCGAAAACGCCCGCCAAAGTCTGGACTTATGAGCAGACTGGGCCTTAATGACGATTATCTTCCGTGTGCTTTTCTTCACATTCTCGGACATCATGATTCGAACGTGCTTTATAATGTACTATTGAAGGTAGGAGTGGCCCTCCCCCACAGAAGCCAAGGCCGGCTATCCGGGGTATCTAAATTTTGGGCCTCAGAATGACTCGCGAATGACCTGGAGGTATGGTGTACCCAGGCATCGCACTGGGAAAGGTGGCGGCCGTGTCCGATTGCGAGTGGTTTGTGGATTGTGGGTTGGAGTAAAAACGCGGTTTATTCCGCCCTCACATTCGAAAAACCCACTCGCTTGTCCCTATTGCCGGGGTTCAAAAAAGGCAGCGATACCGGCTTTCTATAACCAACCTGTTTACTCTTGGAGACCTCAATAACCAAGGCATCGAGGAAGTTAGCTGAAAAGGTTCCGATGAAAAATAAAATAAAAGGATTCGGCACAGTACAGTTCGAAGTACAATCGATACAAATCATAAGTGTGGGATAGCAACCGGTTCCTTGATGAGAGCAGTAATTGAGATGCACGATTCAATTGAATCATGATTTGATTCCGTTAGGGCCAAGAAAACGTGTTAGGTTAGTTTAGGGCGGCTATATCACTTTTGTTCCAGAACGGACGAGAGGGTCGTGCTAACAGTGCCTGCATTCTGCAGACCTCTAGGTTCCCCTTCAGCTTCAAGGTCATCATCCATCAGTTATTAGTATTCCCTGTACGGAGTACGGAGTATCAACCTGGAACTCAGCTCACATGGGCAAACCCATTTTGGAGGGAGCATGTACTCCAGGAGTACTAGTATGATACGAAAAGATGACGCCCAACTCAGAACCAAGAACCATAACAACAATAATATATATATATATATATATATTTATATATATGTATATATAAGATAAAAATATTAAGGGCTTACTCCGTACTCTGCTGCAAGAATTGAGCTTCCTCGCATGCTCGCTGCTTATCCTGTCTGTTGATTGCTGCGCTTGCTGGAATAAGTTGTAGAGGTTTGGAGAGGGCAAGCAATGGAGATGCTGAGGGTTGTTGTTGTCCTAGGTAGACAGGCAGGTAGTTAATATGTAACGTGAACCTTCCCTGGGGACCCAGGCTAGGCAGCCCGGGCCAGGTTGCATTTTGGTGAAGCTTCATCGATATTGTTCCTGTGATCGCATAATCGGTTAAGTTACTCCTGCGTTTAAAGAGTAAGTTGAAGCCGAGCTTGTTGGGTTGAAGGTTGAACTGTAGCAGCAACACGAATTGTATTTATATATATAATACCTACCCAGAATAATACTAGTAACAATCACAGTAGGTAACAATTTGGAATCAGCAAAGAACCGCCCTTTTTTACGGCGCTTCTTATTCTTCCGGGCTGTTGCTTGATACGAACATAACAGATCGAACGTTACGTTGGGCTCATCCCACTGGCCGAGGTGGGCCCGACCAGCATTCCTTGCCCGTGAGTTTAAAAGAAAAGAGAAGAAGAGTAGGAAGATAAGAAGTTAACAAGCACAGCCACTTGAAAAAAAGTAAAAAATTTAAAAAATTTAAAAAAAATAAAATAAATAAATAAATATAAAAAAAATAAAAAATAAAAAAGAAATAAAATAGTCAAAACACCACATCTGGCAACAACTTTAACAATCTTTTTATTTTATTTTTATTTCATTTCTCTTTTTTAATCATATGCTGTTTTTTTCTTTTCACCCCAGCTTTCTGCTTCCCTGGCTCCTACTTGCTTCTCTGATTTCCTTCTCAATAATCGACGCCCTTTGTGAGCGCGCTCCTCCTCTGCCGGCTGGTCCCTCCCCCCATCTGCCCTCATAGGGTCACATCGGTGAGTAAAGCTGCCAGTCCTTTTCTCTCGCAAGGTCGTATCCGCCGACTAACCACCTCCGCTTTGCTGTTTCTGTTTCCTAGACGATCACTCCATATCTCCTTCGTCCATACCCGCATTTAATACTGCCATTCTCGCTGGTTTTATAACGGTTCAACTTAAAAAACCAAAAAAAAAAAAAAAACAAAAAACAAAAAAAGAAGCCTTTATCTCGGAGGCTCTTCAACACGCGCGGAGCCTCAACAATTACATTCTTCAGCCCCGCACAGCTAATTCCTATAAGAAATTTAGTTGTCTTTTCTGGAGAGTTATACTCCAGTTGGTTTACGGGTACACACTTGGAATTTTAAGCCTGCTTCGGCTGTTGGAACAACTTTGTTGGGTTTGTCCCGGGTTTCTCACCTCCCCTCACACCTCCCACCTCCCACACCTACCCCACCAAGGCTCCTCTTTTCGAACTCATTTCACCACTCCTCGTCGTCCTCCTCGTCGTCCTCTCTCTCAGGCGTATGTCGCTTTAGACCAACTCTCTTCCGGGAGCTTGACTTGTTATAAAATATCTGCGTATTTCAATCGACTCAGTTGCAAAATTTCAACCTGTATAAAATGTCACAAACTAGTGCTATGGATGAGGATTATCATGGCCTAGATCATGAGTCATACGATGGTAATTACACCGACCAGGGAATGGATAATGGCCATGCTGGCCAACAAAACAGCGACGACACCATCGACAAATTCCTACGGCCTCTCGTCGTATCAGACAGTACTCTCCACCAGCTTGCCTGCCGCTTCCGGCATATTTACCGTGACCTTGCTCTAACCTCAGACCAACAATTTCTACCCACCCCCGTGACAAGACTACCGACGGGCCAGGAAACTGGCAGATATTTGGCGATTGACGTTGGAGGGACAAATCTGAGGGTGGCATTCATTGAATTGCTGGGGGAATCCAAAGAAGAAAATGGGACCAGCACCAACTCCCCGACATCACGTGACACCATGAGAAGGGCACAGAGGAAACGGGTTAATCGGACATTAGAGAGGATATGGCCTATAGGAGAGCATCTGAAGAGGGATCAGGCAGAAGATTTGTTCTTATGGATTGGCGATTGTATGGCAGAGGTGGTTGCGGAGAGCTTAGCCCCTAATTTTGCAAATGGTACCCCTATTCCTGAAGAGCTCGAAATGGGGATTACGTTCAGCTTTCCTATGATGTGAGTGCTATTACTATTACTATCTAGTTTTCCTTCTATGTGTTGCTTTGGAGCGATGGAGATATATATCTCTCCTCTGCTGTCCAGCTCGTTTGGGAACATTGTTCTCGCCTTGATGCTAACTGAAAAACAGGCAGGAGTCACTGTCTGAGGCGCGGCTTATGCCAATGGGAAAAGGCTTTGCGATACCCTCTAACCTTGATTTGGGCGGCATTGTATTAGCAGGTTATGACAGGCATACAAGACGACCCCTTGAAGAAGAGGAACAGTCTGCTAAACGACGAAAGCGTTTTGCGCTACCAAAACTAAAGATTGCTGCAATTACTAATGACACAGTTGCTACTCTAGCATCGTTGGCGTACCTGGTAAAATCACTCCCAAACAGCCGAGTTGCGATGGGCATAATCGTTGGAACAGGTTGCAATGCCACAATCCCTATGAGCCTAAAAGACCTTCACGAGTCGAAGGCAAAGCACGTTTCATCGAGACACCCGGACGCCGTTGAAACCATAATCAACACTGAGTGGACCATTAATGGCGCTGCACCACCTCTCCATGAATTGAACATCACTACAAAATGGGATACAATATTGGATGAGGCCTGCGCCCGACCAGGCTTCCAACCATTTGAATATATGACTGGCGGCCGCTATATCGGCGAACTGGTCCGGATTATATTTTACAATTACCTAACCAACGTAGTTGGGCTATCGAAGAGAGAACTACCGGCAAACCTTATCCAGGAATACGCCCTCACTACCACTTACCTGTCATCATCTGTTGCCCAAATCCAATCAGACCCCGAGCTGGTCCGGTATCTAACGGACACCTTGCCCCCACCTGAATCCAGCGATTGGAGCTGGGACACTAATTCCGCAAGAGCATTTCGAAAAGTCGCCCAGGCTGTCCAGACACGGTCTGCGGGTCTAATCGCTGCTGCTGTCGTTGGCCTTCTCGCATGCAAAGGGGAGCTCAAACTGCGTGATTACAACGACCCAACCCCACGCCAGCAACCAAACATCATGCCTCCGTCCTTGAACAATGGAGCCTCCCCAAACGACATTGTAGATGCTGTAAACTCCAAGCTAGCTGCCCATAGTGCCGCTGTGGCTGCCCAGGCTTCGGCGCCTGGCGAAAATGGCGACCGCGTCGTTCCCATCGTCGAGTCCGTGCCGTCCAACTGGCAATCTGGTCCGGAGGAACTAGTGGTCGCATACACCGGCGGCATTATTCAGCGGTATCCGCGTTTCAAGGAGACATGTCAACAATTCATTGACCGGTTGGTGATTTGGGATGGTCCGCAGGAGAGTGGCAAGTCGGTATTTCTGCGGGAGGCGTCGGATGGTGGCATTATTGGAGCTGGCGTCTTAGCTGGTATGCTGGCTGGTCAGTCAAGATGAGGGAGGGAGTAGTAGTGTGTGACAAACAACGCAGAAAGAACAAAATTAGAAATCGAAAAAGCGGGCGTCAGGGGCGTTGTTGAAGTTCCAAGCAAGCCAAACGAGGAAGCGTTTTGGAGGGTTTGAACGTGACAGACCGACGGATTGCACCTGAACTTCGCGAATGGGTGATTTAGGGTCACAATATAGATTTTTTGTCCCCTTTTTTGCCTAGGAAACTTTTCATCCTTATCTCACCTTCTCCCATGTCCCCTACTTGCCCATTTTGTCCACACTGTTGTTCTCCCACTTTCTCCTACAACAAGTTGGCAACACTCGTTCTGGGAGGTCAACTGAAGTGACTCTCTTGCAGCCATTTGTTTCCTTAATGTTTGATAGCACGACTGTGCTTGACCCAACGAGCTACTACCCACTCCCTGCTCCATTTTTGCCTTGCCAATTTTTTTTTTTTTTTTTTTTTTTTTTTTTTTTTTTTTTTTTTT
>LGRN01000225.1:0-43066 GCA_001883825.1 Emergomyces pasteurianus Ep9510 | reverse complement strand
AAAAAAAAAAAAAGAACAAAAACCATTGAATTTTTGAACTTTGAGACCCTCTCAGCCTCCACATGGCTTACCGTGCCCATCCCGGTGCTGGCACTGGCTACGATGCTGCCTACGACGAATCCGTAGCTCGGACCCAGAGGTCGCCGCAAACATATGCTCAACCCGCTCTCTACGCCGAAAATCCACACACTTCTCCGTCTGCTCATTCACCTCATTCACCTCATTCACCTTATTCACCTCACTCGCCTTACTCACCTAACTCACCTCATTCAGCTTCTCGTTCTCACCCTGCCGCCCATCCAGATAGCGCCTACAGCAAGCTCCGAAATCAGCGAGCTGGAGGAGGTTACCACCAGGATACTCACTCAAGTCCAGTCTCCCCAGCCTCCCCCAGTCACCATAACTTCTCCGGGCGTGCGCCGCCCCTTCAATCCCAAAGAAGAGCAGCAGCTACAAGGGACCCAGGCTATACGCATTCTTCACGAAAGGCATCTACGGTCACTCCGGGAAGAGATAACCTGGGCGCAGCAGCTGCCGGTGGCGGAATCGCAGGTGTCGCTGTCGGAGTGGCCCATTCATCAAACGAGCACCAGCGCGGCATCGACGCAATGGCCGGTGCACACGATGATGGCACGGGGCAGAATCAATACTACTACGACCCGCACGAACGAGGAGGCTACGGCAATCCAATGGGTTCAGACAATCCTTACGTTCCTGCTCCTCCAGAGATGACGACCATGGGCCCCGCTCGATCTCTCGGTGTGCACGACCCCTATTCGTCTAATACCGGCCTGGGGTCCGCGATAGATGGTCCTGGACAGGTTACTCCGGGCCAAAGAAGCCTTTACTCGAACTCGAACTCGAACTCGAACTCGAACAACAATGCGCACCAACAATCAACCCAGTATGGAGGTGCTGGAGGATTCTACGATGACCCTTACCCACGGCCCCATCATAACTCGTGGGGGCCTGTGAATGCTGAACCTATCAACCCTAATGACATCATTGATGATGGAGATGATGGCTTCATACCAGATCCCCAGAGACGGTCAATGCTAAGCCTTGGTAGAAACTCGAGCCATAACAGTCTTCCTGCTGCAGGTGCAGGAGCCGCGGGTGCTGGAGCTGCTGGCGTGGGAGTTCTCGGGAACCTCTCGGGCCGCGCTCAAGGCAAAACAACTGGTGGTGGTGATGGAGGCCCTGATTACAATGTCGTCACTACTGAGAAGAGCGAATGGCTAAATAACCAGAAACATAGTAACAAAAAAATGAAATGGACTGTCGGTATCATAATAGTACTGATATTAATTGGTGGTATCGTTGGTGGAACTGTTGGTGGTATTTTGGGTTCTCGAAACAAGGACTCGGGCGGCGGCGGCGGCGGCGCTGGACAAACCGCCGCGGACGATAGAGAACGGAACGGGGATCTCGGGATAGGGTCATCAGAAATTAAGAAGCTGATGGGAATGCAGGGTTTGCACAAGGTTTTTCCGGGCATAGACTATACGGCATGGGGCACGCAATACCCATTGTGCCTCAAATACCCTCCCAGCCAAAACAATGTCACTCGCGACATAGCAGTTCTCTCCAAGCTAACGAACACCGTGCGCCTTTACGGCACAGACTGCAACCAGACTGAAATGGTGCTACACGCGATCGACAAGTTGGAGTTGAAGGATATGAAGGTCTGGCTGGGTGTGTGGATTGATAATAACATCACGACCAACAACCGCCAGATCGAGCAGTTGTACAAGATCGTCAAAAAGGCCAAGGACAGATCCGTTTTCAAAGGGGTCATCGTCGGTAACGAAGTCCTTTACCGTGGCAAAAACTCCGGATCTCCCGTAACCACAATCGCATCACTGGCAAAGTACATGCAGGACGTCAAGTCCAATCTTAAAGCTATGGGTGCTGATATGCCTGTTGCCACATCTGATTTGGGCGATAACTGGACCGCCGAATTAGCCAAGGTAGCCGATGCTGTCATGGCGAATGTACACCCGTTTTTCGCGTATGTGTCGGTCAACCAAGCTGCCGGTTGGACGTGGAATTTCTGGCAGGATCATAACGTTGCCCTGACAAAAGGCACAAATAAGCCGCAGATAGTGTCTGAAGTCGGCTGGCCTAGCGGGGGAGGCAGCAACTGTTCCCCCAGTCATTGCAAGAACCCGACTGACGGTGCCATTGCTGGCGTCGAAGAAATGAACAAATTTATGGAGGATTGGGTGTGTCAGAGTTTAGTTAATGGAACCGATTACTTTTGGTGAGCTTAATATCCTACCCCCATTTTATTTTAACCGGGCGCTTTGCTTTGAAAAAGTCAATTCCTATACCATCATACCCTAACTCACCCCCACGAAACAGGTTCGAAGCCTTCGATGAGCCCTGGAAGAAGGAATTCAACGAACCCCATCTAGGAAAGGAATGGGAAGATAAATGGGGTCTCATGGATCCTGGCCGTAACTTGAAGCCTGGTCTGAAAATACCCGATTGCGGTGGTAAGACGGCTGCTTGAGAGAATCACGGTTCTTCCTCCTTGTCCCTTATATTATTATTCTATGTTTTTATTCCAACAAACTTTATATTTTTTTCATGAGGAATGTTTTGCTTTTTGATAAAAGCGAAAGACAATAAAAATCCGCCTACACTTACACCCTCCGCGGCCCAACGCTCGCGGACCGGTATCCCATTTCCTAAATCCGATTTACCCCGTTGCACATAACTTTTCCTCTCCTTTCCCTCTTTTTTCCTTCTTTTATACCTATACCTCCTGCCCATTTCTTGGGATTTATTTGATCTTTGATCGTTGAGCATCCCCTTCAGCATTTTGTTTGGTTTAGTTCATGCCCATTTTGGAGTAGTTTGGTCCGTCTCATTTCTGTATCCCATATCCCATTCCCCTGTCCGATTTGCGATGCCTTTTTCTCGTTTGTTGCAGTGTGTTATTTATATCTCAACCTACTCATTTTCTCGATTGTATTCCCCTCGCACATCATCACTCCCCATTTTTTTTAATTTTTAATTTTTTATTTTTTATTTTTTTGTATGATCTACTTATTTTGCTTCTATTGGACTTTTTTCATTCCTTGCATCTCTTTCTTGTCCTCTATTTCCTAAATTTACAGTTTTTGGCCAATACTGGACATGTTTTGATGGGAAGGAATGAAACTCTTGTACAACTGAAAGAAATGGAAGATGGAAGAGTAGGAATTCTGATATGACATTCTCACTGTCACGTTTTTGGTCATTGGCTCTTGTGTTATATAGGCAGGTATTTTCCCATATATTTTCCCATATATTTCCTAGTTATTATGAGCGCATGAGCGGCTAGTTAACCAAAAAATTTCACTCAAACACTTTCCACATTGATATGCTATGTAACTACGTCGCCTACCTAGCTCAGAAAGCATATTTTATTTAGGAAAATGCTGATACAATCGAAGCAAACCTTCAGTTATCTGGCTCCCCTGAGATGCTCAATCCGAACCCAGGGTTGGGCCACGCAGGGCACGTGATACCACTGCATACTGAAGTTACCTTCCCTCCTGAGATATTGTACATACATACTCCATACAGCATCGTTCTTTCCACCAACGGGCTAATCAGCGTCTAACGGCGTCAACACCTTTATTCTGCAGAAACTCAAAACCACCTCTTCCTCTCCCCCTTCTTGTCATCATGGCCCGTCGTCAAAACCAAGGTACGCTATGCATGTTCATTACTAGCTACTCCGACTGACCGTTGATAGGAAAGCGACCTCGCGGTGTCAGGAAACGATCACAAGAACCTGTCCGCAGGAGCTCACGCCTCAGCTTCCTCCACAAGCAAATTCAATCGAAGGACAGAAAAACTGAACAAAACCACCTATATCTCTCTCCAGCAGGCACTAATTTTAGAGAAGAGGCATGTTACTTGCTTCTTGCTATACTAAATCGCGAAACTAACTCAAAGGTTAAGGACTATCCGCAAGCTAAACATCAAAAACAAAAGCGGTCGCGAGAAGCTGAAGATTCTTTTCACATTCCAGCCGAGCGTATTGTAAAGCGACCGCGAATGTCACTTGCTGCTGTTGAGAATATACCTATCCAGAAGTCAGCGAGCAACGGCTACGAACAAAACATAAATCCAATCGATTACTGGAGAAAGGAAGAACGCTGGCCCAAAGAATACTTCGAAACGGAAAGCAACATGAGTCATCTACTTGCAAGGAAAAAATTGACCTCTTCTCTACACCGCAAGCCATCGACAGCTAGTTTTGTCGCCAGCCCCGCTATATCGAGCGATCAAAAGCCAAGGGAGGAAAAGAGCACTTCATATGAAAATGCGCGCTATGAAACATTGCTTGAAACCAAAAGCAGTTTTATGAAAGAATCAGAACTGGGGATCACAAATGCTAGCAAAAGAAGTTGTCAAACTTTGCTGAAAGCTGAACAAAGAGTTCCGAAGAACTCATTATTTCGTGACGATCTATTCAAAAAAATTTGTGAGAAGGTGCAGGATAGGAATGAGGCCATGGTTATTCAGGACATCACTCGATTGATTGTCCCTTCAGCAGAAAATCTAGCCATATGTGGCGACGAGCATCTCAAGATTTTGATTGAAAGTGTTAGTGAAGACTGGGACAACACTATCTCCATCACAAAATCTCCTCCGCAGCCTGATTACTCTGTGGGTTTCAGACGAGGGGCATTTACACATGATCAACTGCAACGACTTCAGCCATTTGTCGGTGATCTGAGTGATACATCCTACTTCATGGCGACATTCTACATGTATTCCCATTCTTCACATGTGAAGTTAAGTGTAGCGCAACAGCACTTGATATTGCAGATCGACAGAATGCTCACAGCGCAACTATTGGAGTGAGAGCTACTGTTGAGCTATTCAAGCTCGTGAAGCGTGAAAAAGAGATCAATCGAGAGATACTCGCCTTCTCAATCTCGCATGACCATACAGCAGTGAGGATCTACGGTCACTATGCAGTTCTGGAAGGAAAAAAGACGAATTTCTATCGCCACTCAATCCACAAGTTCGATTTTACCGCTCTGGATGCCAAAGAGAAATGTCTATGATACATGGATGCCAACTCATTTCAAAAGGATATGCTCTGCAATTGATCAGATACCCTCTGATATTTGTTTTGACCTTTCACATTCGGAACTTAATACTCTCAGCAATGATGGCGGCTAGCCAAGTCAGCGCCATATTGTCTCAGGAGGTGTTACACCAACTACCTCCTCTAGGGAACAAACACAAATATTCAAAAGACTAAGAATGAAGCAGTAACTTGTATCTTCGCACAAAAATATTCTAGAGAAACCCGGTTTCAGGAAAGTACTTGCCGAAAGGAAGGAAAATTGTTAGAATTTAGAGTCCTGTATGACTGGCACATGGCGCTGATTGGCATACGGTGGAGATGAACAATTTCAGGCCTTACTACAAGCGTTTAATCTCTTGCACATTGTGGCTCTGCAACGATAAACAACTGTGTACTTAAATATCTCTCAAAATGGAAATGGAATTAGAAGGCTTGAATATCACACTTTCACTTTCTAAGTCAGAGGTTCTAGCAAAACTACGAGCGAAACTCGATTCGCCATATGACCCTATCAGGATGTAGAAACAATGCTTGTGTCTCATGGCTCGTTGCTAAGAATTTTCAACAGTTGGTGGCCTGAACATGGCGAAACTGTTTGTTTCATATCAAAAGTGAACTGGTATGAACAGAGATAATAACACTTGCTGCCAAGTGCTCCAGAATTCTTACTTCACGAGAAATATTTGATGTGTTTGATACCATTTCCATGTTGCCGCCGGACCCTCATGCATGCACTGGAAAAATGGCTAACTTGTTTTTTAACTCTTCATGAAGGCGGCAGCTGAGACCATTCCAAACCAAGCAAGGCCATCAATGATTTGACGTAAATCACAATTTCTTGAGCCAGCTTGACCTACATGATAAGATCAACCTATCAAACCGGTCAACTCAAGCTCTGCACAACACATTCTATCACCCCTTGAGAAAGCGATGACCAGCCTGTACATTATGACCCCGCTAAGATCATTTGCGATGACCGATAACCCAGATACTTTTCGGAGCGGGGCATGCGCGTATCGAAATGCGCGGGATTGGGCAGAGGAACAGAGGGGCGAGTTTATCAAATCTGCAAATGAGAGACATGCAAGCACGATCGAAACTCCTCTCTACATTCGAACGTGAGGCAACCTCTGAGCCCACTATCATTCTGGAGGACTCTGATACATCAGCCACGTCTGATGAAGCCGAGTTCCATGATACAGTGAAGCTTCGCACACACAAATGACAGCATTGAGAATAATCTGGCTTCGACCAAGCATACTAAAAGGAACTGAAGCCAGCTCAATCAGCAGTGCTAGCGGTTCGTTGAGGCGGCGTGAGAGGGCGCAAAAGCGGCTAGGGAGCGCGCCATCCCTAGCGCGCAATGCACAACCACTACGGAGTACTCCGTACCTACAAGGGCGCTCGGCAGGCTGGCGCCCCGCAAACTGGCACAAAAGATACTAATGCATACTCCGTATAAAATACCTATTTTGTACTGTATATGATTTCTCATACAAAATATACCTCTCTTTGACAATTATCATTCCAGTGAAATATCATTGCGGTGAGATCAACCCAAAGGGGAAACAGCCGGTGGATCATGGGCGGGCACAATCACTTATCGAAACAAAACGGAATGATATTGATGGTTCAACCCCTGATTTTCCGAGCTCAGTGTACTCCGTATGTACTGTACTTTACAGGCGTAGCATGATTTGAATATTAATTGGCAGCTAGAGTCCATTGCACCTCTAGGCCCATTTGACAGGATCGGGCTTTTTGTCATGCCGTCATCGCCCCAAGCTCGGAATGTTGTTGAACGAGGCCCCGAACCTTCAAAACTTATTATGCTCAGTATATAAAGCCGAGTAACGGACGAGTGCATAAAGGGCGCGAGAATACTACGTAACAAGTGTCCAGGACACACTGATAGCAATTTATAAGCGCTTCACCTTTGTTAAATAATCTGTTTATAATGTTCGGAGTACTCCGAATATCTTGGCGGATCCGCATATTTCCGAATCCCGGCACAGCGCCACATATAACATGAGCTCCGGACTGAACGTTGATGTGCTTCTCTTCCAAACATAGTTTGCACTTTTCAAAAAAGGGCGAGATTCACAAAGCGGACATTTTCGTTTCTAGAGACATACCCATCAAATTTTGAAATACAAAAGTACTATCCAACCGAAGCAATATGGCCTTATTCAGAGATATGGCGGGCATCCCGCCTTTGACTGCCGCGACCACTGATAGCGTCCTCATTATCGTCGATGCACAAAACGAGTATGACCATCTTTGCCATTTTCGTTTCCCCTCAGTCATTCCAGAGACGAACGCTCCCCAAAAAAAAATCACTCGACACGCTTCTATGTGAAAAGCCATATATATTGATATCTCTTTGCCCCACCTAAAAAAATTTAGATACGCAAACGGGCGCTTCACTGTCAGCAATGTCGACAAAAGCCGTGTGGTGATTAAATCCCTCCTCGAAAAATACCGTGCCACTGCCAAAACCACGGGCAAGCAGAACGTCGTTCATATTGTCCACGAGACATCCGCTGCCGCCCCTGTATTTACTACCGGGACACCATTGGCGGACGAATTTGAGGAACTAACGCCTCTAGAGGGCGAAAAGGTTGGTATCTCTCTACCGTCTTGGCGACTATTGGAGGTTGGAAACCGGGAAAGACGGGCAGTGTCTGACAGTGTTGACATCCTTGTGCGCATCGAAATATAGGTCATCACCAAAAAATTCCCCAGTGCATTTGCGGAGACGGACCTTCACGAATACTTGCAAAGTCTTGGTGCGAAGAAGATTGTTCTGGTGGGGTATATGGTGAGTGCATCGATTTTGTTCCCCATTTCAGAAGTAGCCATAATGTGAATATCGATTTGTCGATTTGAATTTTGACACTAATGACCCCCACCCTATAACTGTCAGGCACACATCTGCATATCCACAACAGCCAGACGAGCTGCCGAGCTAGCCTACGATATCGTAATTGCGCAGGATGGAGTCGGGGATCGTCCCCTTGGTGAATATTCAGGAGATGAACTCGCCAAGGTAGGTTCAGGCTCTTCACCAACCTTCTGTGGCTATCTCGATAACAGCAGTGCCTTTTGGTTTCTGTGCTAATGACGGTCCGTAGGTTGCATTATTGGAGTTGGCGGACTTCTTCGGTACTCTGGTATCGAGCAAGGACATCAACTGAGAGCGTTCAGATCCTCCGTTTCATCCGGTTCGGGCAAAGTTCTGATACGAAGTGATTCACGACATGTATTAAATCGTATATTAAATACGTCTTAACGAAAAATAAGCCAATAATATGTTTGTGAGGTCGGGATTGGTCACTCGATACCCAACCAGACTCTTCTTTCTAATATGTATTGTCCACGCACCTTGATCCGCGCCTTCTTGTGAATGATATAGATGTTAAGGATTTCACATATACGGCAATCAACTGTCTTCAGGTCTCCAAAACAAACTTGACTTCCAAAAAGCATGTATATTCGGGTCAAACGGCGGAAGTAGCATTAATCGTCTCGTATTGAGGAATTGTGACAAGACTTCTTCTTTCTCATCGGGCCTGACTCGCACTCCGTGTTAGTTTTATAAAGTTGAACACCAGTAGTCAAAAGCAAATATATATATCGTACAGCCGAATTAGATTTTCACCGTCCAGCGGGCCACCAAAAAATAGGGCAGGGTTCGACGACAGCATATCCAAAATATGTACTCTTTCCGCTCCAGGCGAATAGAGGAATGTGCGTTCATTTATCAGCGTGAAGGCCTCGGGGTGTTGGACGACACGGACGCCTTGAGATTCAAGGAGTTGCTTGTCGAGTGTGTTGAAAACGGGATCCTGGGCGTAACAATCTTTGATGATAGGGGGTAAACTATCTTGCTGGGCTGTAGGCCTCCCGAATTTTTCTTCCCGTTAGCTCTTTCGAAAAGTTTCAATGGCTGGGTTAACTTAAGCCTCGTTCCAAAGTTGATGAAAAAACGCACCAAAATACTCCAGCATAGTCACTAACGCAGCCAGCTGGTATAGAGATACCGTCCTGCGGTCAACCCATCCACCTCTTAGAAACCCACTGGGGCTCCCTAAACCAACGCAGACACAATTGTCCATTTTCCTAGCAACGCCAGCCAGAAGCCCGCCGTCCAAGGCTGCTTTCATTGTCTGCCAACTCTGTGACTCCTCCCAGCCTCTTTTGTGCCATTCAAATTGTTTTTTTAGTTTCTTGAAAGTCAATCCATCAGGGGCTTCCGCTGGGAGTAATAGATCTTTGATGGGAGGCAGGCAGCCTTTGTTAAACGTCGTTCGTTGGGTCGTGGTGATGTGTGTCCAACCGTCTTCATCGTGGATCTGCACTCGCTTTGGCTGGTGGAATCTCCCTTTCCTGCGAGATGTGGATTGGGTAATCATTATAACGACAAACACCCCTGGCCCGGCCCAGGAGAGAATATTTAATAGCTGTTGCCTTAAAAGACTACTCTTATTGAATGCAGATAATAATTTAACATTGGAGTTTGCGAAATCTTAGCTTAGTCATCGCCTGCTCATAGGAACTCAAATCCTTAAAAGCTGGACTAACTCCTCCATTTTCATATGCCATTATGGTATTTATCCAGGCGCTACTCCGTACATGAGGAGAGAGCTTACTTGGCTTACGCTATTGATTGTTATATACTAATGTAGACCTGGTTTGCCAGAGCAAACTAGTAAGAAACGGGATTGTTTACAACAACACGCTCAAGGTGGATTAAAAATTTGAAAACTGATGCAGCGTACTTAGGACAAACCACTTAAAGATAATCGCATGAGCTTCATGGTTATTTAGGCCCCTATTAATCAAGAGTTTTATCCAACAGAAGACCGTGGGACATGAGGTTGATGACCAATTACACCTCCTATTCCCAATCGCACGGCCTTATATTTTTTGCTTGATTAACCAATTGTTTGCTCAACGCTGCAATAATTCTGCCTAAACGGTCCATGTGTCTCTCCGCAGTAGGAGAGAATGGTCCAATTTCATTCATGTTGAGGAAAAGATCGGTTCCCCGTATTTCCATAGTCCTTCAAGGTACGCGACGTAGTCCGAATTGTACGTAGCGATGACAAGGTAGATTTCGCGGAGATCTTGGCTAATCATGCATCGTCTAGGGCCCGTGAGCGTTGTTGTTGCTATTGCTAAGAAATAAACACCCTATCCGAAAAACCGAATCGCTTTCGTTGCAGGGTTCATCATATACCAAGCAGCCATTTGCGCACTTTCCTGCATCCATGGTTTGGCTTCTTTCCGGAACTTCTTGAATGGACAACGATCGTGAAATGCCTTCAGTAATAAGCGAGAAGTGACCATCCGTTCATGCCTCGTAGAGATTTTCCATAATAAGAGATGTCCGCTTGTCCAAAATGGAAAGCCTTTCGCTCAATGGACCATCTACCTTCCGCGAGCCCAGGCATCCGTAGGCACAATCCTCGCAAATGCAAATGAGAGCTGTGTTCACGATCTGTTCGTCTTTAACCAAAGGAAACCGTTTGCCCTTGTCAGTCACAGGTGAAACAGACTTAATGATGCTTTTACGCCGTATAGATTTAGGAGTTTAGAGGTTTCGTCTCCAATTTCTAGCTTCTCCATGAAGCCTCCGAGGACCTCCTCAGTAGCTGGGGTATGTGCCTTTGGGCACGCATAGGCGTAGAAGGGGTAAAAATATTTGATTCATAGTCTTGCGTTGCAGCCGAGTCAGAACATTAAAAAAATACCTTCGTTTCTTGAGAACCAGGTAGCAAGTGGTGTATTTCGTGCTGGAATCATATACCGTGTCAAATGTTCCAAGATCGGCATTTCTATTCAATCCCTTTGCCACTTCCTGTATGTAAGACATCCAGTGCTTGTTCCAATTCAGGTTCTTAAGGTCTTCGCTACGGTATCTGATACGGTAGTCCTTGTCCATGTCGACCTCGCTAGCAGGGTTTATCTTGCATAGAACGCGGAGCGCCAGAAATTGTACTTGTTCGATTTTCGATGCGGAGTTGAGTTATTTGTACTGCAATTAAGACAAAAAAAGCAACCGAAACTCCAGTTGAGAGATAAAACAAAAAGCCTGTTCATGGGAAAGGCAACATAAAGATCATAAAATCGTGCATAGTGTGAATTGCTGCGCAGAAGCTACCAGATCAAAAGGGTCATTACATACTCCTCGTTCCGAAACTGCTACCCTCCCGCCAAGTAGAGCGGGTGAGCCAACCAAGTAGGCATTTTATGAACATTATCTGGAGAGAGTGGCTCCTTGATGCGCAATAGCGTGTTGATCAAGAAACTACCTGACACCAGGATTTGCGTGAGGCTCTATCTCGAAAATCGAAGGATATTAGCGTTCACCAGCTGTAGTAATAGATACGAACGCGCGTTCGAACTCCACCGAGCAGCTCAGCACCTTTTGAGGGAAGGCGATGAGGTGGCTGGTTCTTGCTTTGAAGGAGATTGAGGATCAGCCAGCAGACTCGAAGAATAGAGGGGTCCAAAGTTTTGGGTGTCTCTAACTGGACTGCCGAAAATCCATCTATATACCCAGTTGTACGCCTCCTGCTGCTGTTCGAGGGGCTCAGCGATATTCAGAGGAACTGGTTTGCTGTATCGCAAAACAAATTTGGACCCATTGTAGTAAGCTTCAATGACCCGAAAATTATGGGGGCGAACAGGAATTAGGAGGATCTGACCAATCGTATGAGCATCATTTCTGTTTATTTAATACATGAGAATAAAATACATACTGGAGTGATCTCATGTCCTTTGCCTATGACAACTCTTGTTTTCCACCACATCACACGAAGAATGGTTAACAACTCGCCTCGCAGGATAGATGCGGGCGAGTGAGTAACATGATATGATGAGACAATTGTATGTGGCACGTCATCCCGGCCCTGTAGCCGTGATGCCCGCCACTCATATCTTTCAACTGATGGTTGCCAACCGGGAAACTCATGGGGCATCCGGACACTGTGCGTAGACCTAAATGCCTGAATTAGCACATATTCCTAGTATGGAATAATGTTGGTCATAAGCTTACCTTTCATCATGCCATTCATCATATTCATTCAAATATACATTACTGAACTTGTCAAATGCATCGTTCAATTGATTGCAAATGTTAAGATTAACAACTTCACAGTATTCCCAAGCACTTTTCTTATCAAGTATGCAATCAGACACAGGTTGCGCAAACTCGTATAATTTAAAATTGGCAAGCGGCATTCTTGAAAAGAAGATAGGATCAACATTCATGCTGACTTCAAAGTTCTGTTCAATGAGGGTGTTCTCTGCTTGAAAATAGCAGGTCATGAAATCAGCCACGCCGTAGCCACCAGATGATAAGTCCGTGTAATCTTATCACACAGCTTTATTGCCATCAAAAAGACTTCTCCATCATCTGCAGTGATCTTCTTTTCATTAATTAGAATGTCAATATCTTTACAAGCGCGTTGGTATTGATACATCTTCTTGAGTAGCGGCTCTTCGAACGAATTCCGCATCTTCTGAAATGGGCCAGTGCTGTGTATAGGAAACAGCGACGAGGATGTCAGGAAAGATCTGGCGGTATTGAGTGTGGAATTGCTGATGAAAGGTATCAATTTTCCAGCAGAGGTCATGACATTAGCTCCAGAGATGTTATCCTCTATTTAGCGTCTGTCCTCTGCCTTCACTGGGCAGAAAAGAACGCTAAATACGAGTTGTCCTGGCAACATATACGGCTTATGGTCAATATTCCGTTGTGAGCAACTCAATCATGGCATTTACAGTCTACCTAAACCCAAGGCTTCTTTGACAACTATTCAACGATAACAACAAAGTTCAAAGGATGTGCTCTTCGGGACTGCGAGAAGTCTGGTCCTGTTTCGATGTCATGGTTGTGCTCAGTGAAACTGATGGATGCATTTGCTATGCTCTCGTTGACAGATAAATATAGATACTTCAACACAACTATTCCATATATAAATATGTAATTTTATGGAGTACAGACTTTTTGATAATCTAGTATTCATGGAAGGGGTATGCAGATGGTAAATTGGAGAAGTGAAGATAGAGGGCCGGTGCAGGCGAAGGGAGGACTTGAAGAGGTGAAGAGACGAAGGGCTGACATCCTTCATACAGAAAGCAGTGCATGTGGATTGTATTGACAGTGCTCTAAGGTCCCATTGACAACTTACTATAACTCGCTTAACTCTATCATATGGCTCTTTTTAAGGGGTATATGTACTGTGTCTAGATACAAAGGCAAGATAATATATGAAGCGCTTATTGTGTCCGTCGAAGGAGCTAAGACAGCCCAAGAAATAAACTTGAGGTCCCAATGTGGCCGCTCAGATGATACTCGTTCTACCTTCATTCATTCCTTACTGTTCCTTACTCAACTTTTTCTCCCTTTGATTATGTGTTCGCTGGATTCACCACAGGGCCTCCCTGTCCGTTTATTTTTAATTGTCTATACTTGTGCTCTGGCATATTTTGTTCGGTAGTGCTCATTCGACCTTACAATATCTTGCCGTCACTCTTGAGTGCTACTGTTAGGCCGCGGATAAAGGCGTGACGGACACCTTCACGAGGCCACCCTGGCTGGCCCATGACTAACAATTGCAAAATACTCCATGGATATCCCGGATCTCTACCCTTGAAGTCACTCAAGGTGTTCTGTCCAGAAAATTTTGCGATGGTTAAGAATCTCCTTTCTTGAAGCCATGGGCGCTAAAGCGGTCTTCGCCCGGAAAATGCCTGCCCATACCCCCAGGCGATCAACCATCGCCTGGGCGCTTAACCACGCAGTATGTGAACAGAGCTTGAACGAATAGAAAATGTCCACCCAACCGGGATTGGCATGCAGAAGCAGCTGGTTCTTCACATTCAGCCATTCAAAATTGGGCCAGTGAGCGTGCAGTCCATGATTCTTCAACTGTAAGATCTGGCTGCTGATTCGTGGGTGATGTGACACTGCACACGGACGTGCCGCTAGGGCTTACTTGGCTTCACCTATGATCCCCGTTGTGCAGTTTTAGTGGCCGGATCGAGTTGTCGGCTTGCACCCCATGCACAGGATTTGAGAGAGCAAATGTGGGCATAACCTTCCCCGCCCACTCATAGTCCGCTTTGCTCCATTTTGGTGTTTTGCGAATCATGCATCCTGCATTGAACCATCATATTGACTGCACAATGGGCTTTGCTCCCATATCCATTTTGATTGGCTAATATCATGGAGGGGAGAAGTGAGCGGACAGGCCATTTATGTTGGCCCATGGGCCGTCACCCTGCTCTCGCCTCTTTTTCTTTTGTTGCTTTGTGCTCATTTATTGACAGCTACGGAGCATTTTGGAGCCCATCAGAAGCCCTGCCAAGGGAGGGCGGCACTGCGAATCTACAACCTTGTCCTCTCTCGCCTCCCCCCTCTTAAGGACTGCGCAACCCACCAAGTCAACAGAGCTGTCGATTGTGCCTAGTTTGTTCAGCTAGCACTCTCTCATAGATTCTACATCTTGCCTTTGTCGATGGCTGTTGTTGTCTCCTCGTAACATCGAGACAGATTGAATCGCAAAATCGACCCTGACGGAGAAGATAGTCCGTGAAATGGAATAAGGCTGCGAACGTCGCCTTAGATCACATTCCCCGAATTTGTTTAGAGATTGAGTCGCGAGCTTTAGCCTTGACTAGAGCGACACATTGACATTCTACATACCACTCGTCGAATCTCTCCACATATATCTGTCACCATGCGGCAGCATCAGTCGTTAAAACCCTGGTGGGCAATCCTCCTCGTCACCCTCTTCGCCTCGTCCGTTACAGCTCACACAGTTTTCGTTTATCCTGGGTGGAGAGGAAATAACCTTCACACCACTGGGACTATGGTTGATACACATGGTTTGGGTATTGGAAGAGGGGAGAATGAAACAGATCTGCTATATCCAGCAGGAATGCAGTGGTCTTATCCATGTCCGTGCTGTCCGCTTTTCTCTATCCGTGATGCCCTACCGAAATACTTCATCTTTTTGATTCCGTTTGGCTAACGAACTGTATCAAACCTATATAGGCGGTGGCATGCCAGTGTCAACAAATAGAACGAAATGGCCAGTTAAAGGGGGCGCAGTTTCCTTCCAACCCGGCTGGTTTGCTGGCCACCAAACTGCTTTTATCTACATAAATATGGGTTATGGAACTGTCCCTCCCAACATGAGCCATCCAATGGTCGCCCCGTTCCAAATAGTTGCACCTACCAATGAGGAATATCCAGGCACCTTTTGTATTCCACAAGTTCCAATGCCACGAAATGCAGATCTGAAAGTCGGTGATAATGTAACTATACAAATCGTCGAAGTTGCTCAACATGGTGCTGCTCTTTATAATGTAAGCTACACCAACTCTATTATTTTATGAGCCATTTCAACATTGCGAGCCGCTGCGTTGTGATTTACATCTCTTCTTTTTCTCGTCGCTTCAGTTCACTAACAAAGGCCTACCTACCATATTAGTGCGTCGATGTCACCCTTGCAGAACCCAAAGATGTCCCAGAGGTGACCAAGGACAATTGCTTTAACTCAACTCACCTATCAGCCAGATATATCTTCGCCATGGATATAGAGAGCAGCGCTTCCTCCACAATCTCATCATCAGGAATGAGCTTTGCTCTTGTTACACTACTGTTGGCCAGTTCCTTTGGCCTCCTATTCTAAACCTAAAATCAGGGAAGGGGAAACAGGCTTTGATAACCTTACGTTTTACTTTAATATCATGACCGCATTTTTACCATTCGCATTTCGATATGGCTCCAGAGAATATTTTATCTGTCCTTCGTCCCTCCATACTCTCTCCGCAAAGCGTTATTTGATTTTGGCGTTTAATTCACCAAAAGGACCAGCTCCTTTCCTTCTTCTTTTGTATTGGATCTTCCGTTTGAATGAATTTGAGCCTATGTACCAATTTTCCTTCTCACTTTTTCAAGGTCTCCCGAACTCTTAGCTCGGCAATATTTTCAAAGCTATTTCTTTGCTATTTTCTTTGACTCCTGCCGGCTTGCTTTTTTTTTTTTTTTTTTTTTTTTTTTTTTTTTTTCGCCCCTATTTGCAAGTCAGAGGACCCATCCGTAGTGAGGGAGAATGTGTACTCAAGTGGATGCTAGCCCTTCACTCTACTCGCAATATAAGCAATAAATACATATCATTTCACACAAAATGCGGCGCAACGTTCCCAATTCATGGAGATGGTATAGTTTCTTGTCATATTTTTTACTAGTGCTTGTTTGTGAAGAGGCGCAAATTCACGTCATATCGACCTTCCATAGAAGGCCGTTTTGTTCGAGCATTGTTATTTTACGCAAAATTTCCCGTCAGGTCTGTACAGGGGCTGTTTAACATGGTTGGAATAGGTCTATTTAAGTTATGAAAGGTCTTTAGTATTCGATGCGGATGACAATATGTTAATCATAGTGAAGAAAGGGGAAGTTTTCGTTGCCTGCCTGCTGGGGTTAGGACACGCCACGAAGAGGGCTTTTATGTGATCAATATAGTAATAAATAGCATACTTGATGAGGATCAAGGTGGTAGAAGTATAAAAATAGTTTTGGCATGTGTTTACTTCTAAACTCCAGGTTTCGGGTGATGAGGTGATAGTTGTTTCAACAGCTCCTGGCAGTAGAATATATTCACGAGAGTGTTGTTGTATGTTTAAACCTATACAGCAGAAATGGCATACAACGTCAGGTACCTCCCATTTCAGATCGGATATACAGTTAACTAAAGTACTGTACGTGATTAGAAATGGATGCAACTGTGATGACTATGTGATATCTAGAGCCAAAAAAGTATACATAACCTCTCCAAGATCACCACCAATCCTGCTGATGGATAACCCCGTCAGCGAGATCGCTCAAGTGCAAAACTAAGGTTTACCAGTTATCGTAAGGAATCTATCAGTTCCAAGATTGCCCCAGCCACTTCCTTCGGTTTTTCTACAGGAACCCAGTGTCCCGCACCATCCACGAGTGTTAAGCCGCGAAAATCGGAGCAAACCTCCTTCGTCATCATTGCCTCCACAGCACCAGGCTCTTGATACGTTCCCCAGTCCTGACGCCCAGAGATAAATGCGATCGGGCATTCCATCCGCTTGCCGGCGAAGAGGTCAACGTCATATATGCGCGCAGCGGCTGAATCCGAGCGGGTGAAAGCCCGATACCAGTTAAGCCCTCCCTGGAAGCTGTTCCGACGGAACTCTGACACGTAAACTGCCAGGTCGCTATCTGGCAGCCAGGATTGGGAATCCTGGATGGCAGATGGATCTTCGTGGGCCATGTCTGTTGCTATGGCCTCAGGCATCGTGGCGTTCAGTGGCATGACATAGTAATATGGCATTTTTGCGAGTTCGGAGGCAGTCCACGATGTGAGTGGGTGAGGGTTATTCTTCGACCATGAGGCGCTTTTGAGGTGGAAATATCCCCTGAGAAATTCATGGAGCCCCTGGGGCGGGTTCGTCATGTCAGAACTTGCTGGCTGGGTTGAGTAGTACCATTTGTAATGCTTACGACCTAGAGACGCCAGATCTGCATGGATATCTGGGACCGCAGGTGACTTGCTCTCGGTCTCATTTGTGGATTGAACTGTAGTATTGAAACTTGGAAGGCTCGGCACCTTTTTGAACGGATGGCTCATCAAGACAACACTTTGGAAAAAATCAGGCCTGGCCAAAGCACAGAATGCTGCTGAAACCGCGCCGAAGTCATGGCCCACCAAACACTTGACGCTTTGATACCCGAGGGAGTGAACAAGGACAAGAACATCGCGGACCAGATTTGTTACCGAAAAGCTGTTCAGGTCAACATCTGCGAATGGTCGGGTATCCCAGCCGGTTGTACGGCCATACCCGCGCAGATCTGGAGCAACGACGTAGTAGCCTGCGTCGGCGAGCAAAGGCATCACTTTCCGCCATGAAAATGCCAGCTCTGGGAAGCCATGCAGGAGCACAACTAAGGGCCGATCTCTGTCAGGTGTATACCCTGCTTCGAGGATGTGGAAAGATAGGCCAATTGGGCTGGTATCAATCTGTCTTGAAGACACCCCCTGCGGGAGGGGTAGCGGGGGGAGTAGCGGGGCTGACATTTTATTCCCCTAAGGTTCACGTACAAGGGAATTCAGCGAAGGAACTTATCGTTCATTTGTCCACTATGTTAGAATGTTTAAAGGATTGGCAAGCATATGCAATATATACTTATGGTATACAGAATTAGTAGGCTGCAGTTAGAGCCTCGGGATGATCCTGACATATTTACCCCACACAACACGATGGATGAGGGCTGCTCTGCGCGCGCTGACTGTTGCAAGGGCATAGTTTAAGCCTAAGAGTAACTTAAAGATGATTCATGTCTAGGTTCTAGGTTCCTTTGCCACCGCTAAATGTTTATCTGAAAGGTCAAAAAACGTAACTTTCGCGATCGTAGGTACGTTGCGCATAAACTTCCAGGGCAAGCCGCGCCAGGTACCGGACCGTCAATGAAAGGAGGTTTTGTAAATATTAAATATTAATCAAATACTAATGAAAACATGTCTTCAGTGTGGTTCATTATTCACCATGTTTAGTCCGCTGAAGTACTATTTCAATCGATGGCATCCCCTTGTCAAACCTCTTGGCCGCAGACCCTTGGTGGTGGAGGAAACCGGTTTTTGTTCAAACAGGATGGAAATATTAAATATGACAGACAACCCGTTTGGCGGTTGGAAAAACTTGAAACTCAACCAAAACCCAAAATTGCATCTTTTTTAACCAGAGGATGATAAATGCAACTACTCCGTAAACACATCTGGTTTTGTTGATCCTCGGCCTTCTGGTGCTGTGCTGGTCTGATTAGGGAGCAAATAACTTGCGGTGCCTATTTATGGCTATTTATCCGGTGACTTTAGCATCAATCTGCCATTTTTCTCAGCTCAATGATTGCTGTTGGAAAACCAACGAAAGAACGAAAAAACCCAGAGACGATTCACAATATGGATAGCCAGTTCGCGAAATAGAATACTGTACTGAGATTTGTAGAAAGAGATATATATAGCTAAGAAAGAGCCCGATCAAGACTGGGGCAAGCTAATTATTTAAATATACTAACTAATATCAATGTGCCTTTTTTGATGTCATGCCAATCCCAGCCCAATGTGACGGGATCAACAATCTCCCTTTTCTATTTAATTTTTTTTTTGGTTCTTTTGGCTGGGATGGACAACTCATCTGCCCATCATCTTCCACTCCCCACCCACACAATCATTTTATTCTCCTAATCCATCGCATTATCCACCTCCTTTGTACTGCCCGGTGCAGTACACTCATTTCCTATTAGGAGGCGAGGCGAAACGTGGCGTCGCGACGATGCTTGAGAACTAAAAATCGCGATTGAGCAAACACCCCCCCCATAAGTCCTTGATGAAGCTTCAGAGATCAACGCAGCACAAGATTCCCCGGGCTGTCGATTTGCTCAAAGCAACATTTGGAAGCTCTACTCATCTGCCGATTACGATATCAATTGCCCTGTTCATCTCTAATATCCCTCTCATGGGTAGTATCCTTTCCTGGCGAGCAACCCTCCCGCCATGTTCCGCCGCAAAAGAGCCTCTGCGCATGCGGTGAGTAACCCTCCCTATATTCTTGACCAGAGCAGCTCTGGGGGCTTGTCCTACATAAGGCCGCCCTCCCACATGCCGTTTTTTTGTAGACCTGTCGCCCGTTACTGATGCAAGTTGCTGCATGGCCTTCCAGCCCATAAACCCCAATCCGTCACCCTCCGCCCAGACCGCGGCTGTTCAGGCTTTCAGAGCCTCCCAAACCAATGCCACAATATCTACAGCCGCTGCGGCAGCAGCCCTTCGCAGACATACTCCTACCCCTACCTCCGTCGAAAGCATCCAGACAAAACGCATGCTGCGGAGACAATTGTCCGCCGCCAGTGTCGGGACAGCGGCTCAACTGCACACCCAAAATGGACGCTTACATCGGAGTAGTAGCTCTGGTTCGATGACGACGAGAACTTTTCGAGGGCAACCCCCGGCTGATCCCGGTTCTATTGCTGGCTCTAACGAGAGAAATATTTCCCCTGTGCCCCCACTTCCCCAGAGCTTTCTGGCGCATCGGCGAGCTGCCAGCCTGGATCCTTCCTATAGAGCCATTAATCCTCCGCAGAACTCAAGTCGATCGCCTGGTGCACGCAGTCCCACCTCTCGCTGCCCTCGTTCCCCTCGAGCATTGAGTAGTCTTCCGGAGTTGGAAAGGCAGGGCAGTCGGAGCTCAATCAATTTTTCCTACCCAACACACGCTCGGCCAAATTCCCCGCCTCAATCACCAGTTAAAATATCAGCCAGAAAATCCCCCGTCTCTGATGAAGCGAGAGATACCGATGAGGAACTTTCTCAAAGCCTTATCGTTGCTCGAACATCCACATTTAATACCCCTCCTACTACGACGACTACCAGAGGAAGCAAATCATATCCAGACCTGGGAGCCATTCACGGAAACTATGACGAATCGACGTCGTCCGGGACCGAACCTACGACCCATGCAACTGCGGAAATTGAGATAAGTGTTTCCCCCGAAGAGCGAGATTTTACCTTATCACACCACACGCATCCTGCAAATCCAAACTTGTCTACGCACGGGGAAGCCGCCGAGGTTAACCATCACCTTTCTGGCGAATTACATTCACCGAAAACGCAACCACCTTTACAATATGATGATCGAGAGGGCCAAGCTATTACGGACCAGCATATAATGTATCCTTCAGAGGCACACGCTCCCAAGACTCATCAAGCGGACGAACCTACAGACCCGACTGATATATCCAAAACTCAACAACTACATGGTAGTACAGGATATGTCGAAACTGATAAGGCAACTTTGCCAACTGGGTCTGCGATCGATTTAACCCTGTCTACAGATACTGGCTCAACTCCATATATGGCTTCTGAGACTCCATCACAGAGCCGAGCGCACGACCCAGTGGATTCTACCCCTGCAGATCCCAGCAACGAAAGACATCATTCACTTAGCCCCGCCCGCACTACACGCTTCTCCGACCACCTTGCAGTTTCCCTTACGGGGGAAAGACTTCATGATCCTCCTCCACGGTCAATGTCTCCTGGAAAATCAGCGCTAAAACACCCAACTCCTCAATCTAGCCCGGGTGATGGCAGTGCGCATCACTGGTCTAAATCACTTCAAACGCATAGCGAGCCATCTGATAGCGTATCGTCTGAATCCGATGATGGCCAGAGGGCGGAGGGCAAAAAACGCGCCCCTAAGGTCAGCTTCGAAGATGAACCCGAGGTGGTAGGAACTGCTGCCATGTCTTCTATTTCTCAAGGGTCACCCGTTTCATCAAGTCCTCCGTGGGTCTCGGGACCAAAGTATTCAAGCTTTGCAAGAAACGGCCTCCGATTCAATACCAACAATGGTAATGGCGAGGATGCATTCGACGAAGTCATGAAACCGCGACCTGCACTTCCTTCATTTGGTAGTGTTCGTGGAAGAAGAGGGTTGACGGACGATCACAATAAGGGACGGATTCACGACGGATCTCCGTCAACGAAGATGTTCGGTTCTGGTAATACTTTTAGTGGAATTCTACACCAAGGAAAACATACGCATTCCCACGACCCTATGACTTCTCCCACTAATGCCCCATTACCCCCAGAAGTCACTTCAGTTGAAGGGACTGGTTATGATTCAATGTCTGAACAGAGTTCGTCCAGCGATGATATTGCAGATCCTCACGATTTTATCCCTCCAGGTGATAGTATTACCAGTTTTGCTCCTTCCGATATACAAAGAGCTTCTGGTGATAGCCATGACATTGTGAATGAATCCGCCGGAGGAGGGCTGGGCATGAGCGACAACGTACCTGTCATTTCAATACATCCCGCTACTCCAGCTATTGCGGAGGAAAGGAATAGCAACGAATGGACCAGGATTCCAGGAGAGTTTCCATCTCCAATGCCTCATTCAGAGCACGAAACGCCCCAGCTAAGCACCGAGAGCGCACAGCAACCAAGATCAGCCACTACTGACTCCGCCCCTCATCCCAAGTCTGCTTCAATTCCATCTGACGATGGCGACGAATCTGATGACTCGGGTGAGAGTGTTTATAGTGATGCGGCTGAAAATTTGTCGGATCTTGATGGCGATGGCTTTGGTTCCATAAACGCTATAGTTGATAGCCCTGTCTCTCATGGCTCTAGCTATACCCACACTCCACCCCCAGACAGCCCTACTCGGTCGAAGGCTGATAAAAAGCGGTCATCTGATGTTTTATTGCAACGTAATGAACTTCGCAATTCATCTCCATTGGGGGGTGTTTATACCAACGCTCCTTTGCCCATTGTCGAGGAAGAAGTTCTACCTTTATCAGCGTCCAGTAGCAATAGAGGGAAGAATATGGATGGCATTGGAGGAGGTCGCCATGTTAAAAGTCAGCGACTACAGCGAAAGTTCGACCGACAGGAACGAACATCCACAACTGCGGACAGTACGAGGACCGCACAAGTCAACGAGAACACAGTGAACTCGGATCAAGTTGTGCCCAACGGGCGACTGACCCATTCGTCAACGAAGAGTAGCCGTGATGTCGCCCCGCAGCCTGGACCAAAGTCAAAACGATCCAAACGAAGCGAGAACGATACCACAACCTCCCACAATAGGGAATACAGTTCGCAGAAACGAAATGGCGCATCTACAGCAAAACGACGCACTGAAAATGGACATATTTCTCATTCAAGCACCGTGCCTACTTTGGATTTTGCATTCGCTTCAAGAGCCCCCACCCAACCTACCGCATATGATAGCGATTCTTCAAGCAGCTTCAAACGCGACAGACGTTCACCACGGAGTACGACAGGTTATAGTTTGAAACGCACGCTGAGGACTCCATCTGGTAACCGGCCACATTCCTCAGGTGGGTATTCTGAAGGTGTCGGTGGCCGTTCATCCCTACCCACCAGCCAGCAGAGACCGTTTTCTTCGGACCACAACTTGTCTATTCGGACGACGTTACGCGGGCCAAGAAGTGGGTTGCATGCGGAACCCTCGTCGTTTGCCAGTTTTAGGAAGCCGTCAAAGCTCAAAGGAGTTACTTCTGGATTGAACGCGAAAGCGGGAAGGAAATCTGGATCTAAGCTTGTCCACGCCAACACTCATAATGTGGGGTGGCCTCGACCGTTCCAGAGCCGTTATGAGGATTCGAGCGACGATGAGGTAGCTCCCATGGAGTTCAGTCCTGTTCGCGGTATCCCCAAGCGAAAGGATGGCATTGACGGGGATTCGACCGATCTCGAAGATAGTTCCGAGGATGAAACTGTCAAGAAGGTGTTAAAACGTCACGAACCCCGCCGCCGCTCGATAATCCCAAGCAACGGCAAGGCTAAACAGGCGCCCGCGCCTGTCCCAAAAACGGACAGCAGGACAATTACAGATGCCGCTATCGAGTCAACGAGTGTAATGCCAAATCAACCTGGAGCGTTTCTCCCCCAACTTCCTAAGAGGCGGGGGAGCATATTTGATAGGTTTGGTCGTTCAAAGCACAAAGTCAGCGACGATTCTAAGATTCGAAAGTCTGAGCTGGACAGCGCTGCAAGGCGTGATAGTCCGCTTGAACGTTCCCGCTTCGAACTCCAGAGAAACAGGAGTTTGAGATCCTCATTGAAGGGCGGCGATGTACCCTTGTCATCCAGCATCGAAGCACATGAGCCTAAGAACTCTAATCAAGTTCCAATTACTATCTCTCCAAAAGAAGCCGATGTTAAGGATATTGCAGACGTTGTGGGATCAGGTCCATGGCCTTTGCGACCCCACACGAATGCTCCCGCTGCTAAAACGGGCGCTCCAATTCCACCTATCCCCGAAACAGGTGAATCGGATCCAGAACGGCCACGCACCTCTGACGGCTTCATGACAAATAACGGCAACGCTACTTTCCACGTTTCAATTTCGGGACCAACTTCTCCAGCGACTGAATCATCCAACTGGACATCTCGTTTCCGTCCACGATTACATCACCGGCGTGGCACAAGCAGTACCCTTGGTGAGGACTCAATTGCTTCCACGAAGTCGGATGCTGGCACGACTGGTCCCGGGCCAGACGACAAAAAGAAGAAGAAGAAATTCTCGCTCCTCAAAAAGGCGTTTGGGATGAGCTCGAAAGAGTGATAGCGCTTCCTATCCGCTTCTCTCTTCGATACTTTGCTCCTAGCATTTACAGAGATCCTGCCTTGTTCTCCTACAATTACGACTCACGATCTAAATTCTACTATTTACAAAATATTTACCTTGCCATTCGTTTACTTATATACGCGGTATAATTAATTTACCCGTATCCCTTGGAAGAGAAAAATTCATTACTAACCTGTCAAACCCGAGGCTTCTTATTCCTTTATCATTTATTTTATTTTGTTTTATTCCATTCCATTCGAGTTCTCTCCCTACTTTGAGGCTCTGTTCCCCCATTTTCTCTTGCTTTACTTTTCATTTCAGGAATTTGGTGCGTTGCTTTTAATCTCTTTTTTTTTTTTTTTTTTTTTTCAATTTATTTTGGTTTTCCATTGGCTGGGTGCACTTAATAGTCATTGACTCGGGAATTTGGTTTTTTTTGTAATGTGTCGAAGGCACTCATTCAAGCGAATGTTTTCCTCGCGAGTGTTTTGTTTACTCCCCATAATACCACCCTTCATAGATAGTTTCCTTTAGTTTTTAATCCTTTGATCGTCCCCTTCTAATATTTCAACCTCTTGACATGCCGAAGGTGGTACTCCTTGCTACCACTCTGGCATTTCAGTTCATCCGCTCTTGATGAGTGCCATTATTAATATTTCGTTCAGCGACTGCGACTTCCCAGTACTTTGAACATTTTTGGTGTACTATTTAAACGTATATAATGATAATTAATTGGGCAAACTATTTGGAAACATTATCAATTTATATCCTTTACTCCGTACGGAGTATATAGTCTATGGATGAGTCCATTGAAAATATGGTTTTTACCTGGATTCTGTGAAATGTTCTTTTTGATTTCTCAAGGCTCCTCGCTCATGACATGGGTGATTGTTTACTCCGTACTCCGTACTTCGTACCAGCCTCACCAAAGGGAAATTGATGAAAAATGGAGCAACAGGATGATGTGGATCGCGGTGTGGTCGAAAAAAAGCAGCTTGTGGCTGGAAGCCTGGAACGCGTATAGGCTCCACCTACGGACGTAGTGTCAGAATAGATCTCTTTGCTTTTTCCTAGTCAGGGCCAGGAAACTCGGAAATTGGAGTCTGACTGGGATTGTGCTAGAGCCGTTGACACAGCAACTGAGTGGGGAACTGGAGAATCGCTGGTGACTCTCAACTCTCAAGTTCAGCTTCTTGTGCACAAGTGGCTGGCTGGTTGCTGTGCTGTATGCTCTGACTGAATGATCCGAGGTTAAAAAGCACACAAGAGAGAGAGCCTGGAGATTTTACAGATCATTTAGGAGGGTAGGGAGTAATGTTGTTAATACTACGGAGTATCGATTATCTGTTTGTTTTACGGAGCATTGAAGTGAAAGTGTTGGGCAAGGAAACAAATAAAGACATTGTCCAGCGCAGCAATGGTGATAGATAGATACCCCGTAGAAGTGGAACTGATGTGATTGTTTGCATCAACAAGTTTGGCTAAAATATCAGCCAGCCAGCGAACCTGCCACAGTATTTTTGTCAGCAACCTTTGGGGTGGATGGATACTGCAAGCGGGCAGCCCAATAGCGGCCGCCCACGATGCTGAGGAAAAGTCGGGTGGTTGGGCAAGGGACAAAAATCTGCGACATTTAGCAGCAACAATTGAATTGATTGGAAGGAAGGCAAAGGAATTCCATTCCAATTTGCGCTGGTTGAGAATTGAAAATACAACTCTGAAGGGTTTGATGGTATTTTGCGCTGGGGAAGCAGACTCAATATTCAATACTGTATTCCACAGAGGCCGAGGCGCAATCATGTGACAAAGCGGCAACCCTCGCCCCGGTAATCAACGCTAAGCCGATTGCCGATTACACAGCCTAACCGCACTCGGCCAAATGTAAACAAACCCTGGAACAACAACAAGCAAGAGCGACCGGGCGAAGACGAGGCCAATGAGCTGCACAGCAACCAGCCTCGTAGTTATATAGCTGGGACAACAAATAACTTCGCTCGCCCGTCCCAACTTTCTCTTCCTCTTCCTCTTCCTCTTCTTCCTCCTTTTCCTCCATACTCTGTACAATCCGAATCCATCAATCCAACCATCACACCCCATACTTCATATATCTCTGATAGAGAGGAACTACCCAGTTCTCTTTTCCCTTCCCCTTTATCTACTTTTTAGAAAGACAGCTGTCTTTTCTTGTCTCGTCTTTCGAATTGTTCTTAAACACTTCGAAAGACATTCGAGAAAGGACACCTCAGGACAGTCAATCTGGACTTTGACGCCCGTGTCCCCATTCCCTTCAGTGTCTTCCCGTCGTCGTACCGGAGTGACGCTGTCTCTGAGACTACTCACACTAGAGTAGAGGGAGAGGTCAATTTAGCTGGTACTTCGCGCGTCGAACGGGAAGATACTGGATACGAAGGCCAACTCCCATCTGACCGCCATCATCACCATCATCAAGACGTCGATATCCATATACACTCTGACCGCCGCCCCCACGAAGAACACCCTAGATCCCGTTATCCCGAAATAGAACTTTCAAGAGAGCGGTGAGCAACATCTCCACAGCCAGTAATGACGAAATCTTGCTAATCAATTGCATCCAGATACTACGGCAACCAAGACCGAAAGACCTGGGAAACGCAGCTTGATATCACTGAACGTGAGTATCGTCAACGTACCGATCCCAATTTTCAAGTAGAGTACGCACCGCGCCCGGCCCAAGTCCGTGACATCGACCCCTTTGTCAGCAACCCTCAGTTCGAGCAGTTCGATACCAGCGGAGCTCCCAACCACGTTAGCGAAGTCGACTACGCAGCCCGAGGCAGCGACCGAGTTTACAGAGACGTCAACGTAGACCGACGTACTGTCATCGAAGAATCACCTCGCAAAATGGGTTACTACGACGACGAAGGCCACTACCACTCTTTCCGCCGTGGAGTTGAGCGCGCGGCTGACCGCATCCTCCACCCCTTCGACCACCACCACCACCACCATGACCGGAAAGAAGGGGTCTCCATTAGCGACGATCGCGGCCCCACGCGTGTCCGCGATGGTATCCGTGAGTCCGTCAGAGTCGTGCAGCCCCGTGGTGGGCACCCGCCCGAGACGATTACCATCCCTTGCCACTTCATCCGCGTTGGTGATCTCTTGATCCTCCAAGGCCGTCCATGCCAGGTCATCCGCATCTCAGTCTCTCCCCAGACCGGTCAACACCGTTACCTCGGTGTCGACCTCTTCACTCGCCAGCTTCATGAGGAGTCCAGCTTCATCTCGCATCCCTCTTCTTCCGTGGTTGTCCAGAGTATGCTTGGCCCTGTCTACAAGACCTACCGCATCCTGGATATCCGTGACGATGGCCGCATCGTCGCCATGACTGAGACTGGTGATGTCAAGCAGGGTCTCCCCGTTGTTGACCAGGGTAACCTATTTAACCGTATCAGCGATGCTTTCAGTGATGGTCGCGGCAGCATTCGCGCTCTTGTCATTAACGATGGTGGCCGCGAGTTGGTTGTTGACTACAAGGTTATCCACGGTTCCCGTCTGTAGATTAGCTTTTGGCCAAAGGGTAAGGTTTGCAAAAATGTTTCTACCTGTGACCCACAGGAAATTAAAACTGAAAAGCGAAATGAGGAAAATCAGTCATGAAGTGAAGTGCTAATATTTGGCAATTTAATGGGGTTCCTTTTTTTTTGAATTGACGGATGGAATGGATGGATGATCTCTTTAGTTTCCTTTTTGGCCCTCCTCTCCGATATGTATCTATGTACCTATCTGCCCCCCAATGTTACGTATATCGTTGGTGAAATTATGTCATTGGTTTCTCTGAATTGCTTTTGTTTATCTTTGATGCTCTCATATCGTGATCGTAGTTGTGGTGAATGCTCACGGTGGACATTTCATATGTTGTAGGGAGGTTGAGGTGGGGGGTCATGGGTACCGGTGATTTTATCATTTATCACCTAGAACCTGAATCATCCGCGCTAAACCCAAAGATTGATTGAAATATGATACTCTCTCTGGAGGTGCACGAACTCACACCTGCTCTAGCAAATCAATGTCGGTCCTTGTTCTGTGCGCAGAACTTGACATGCTTGAGGTACGCATCCACGTACCACGTTATTTTGGTGCCCCTCCCCCTGTCCTTTGTCCTTGATAAGCTAACACACGTCTCACGCTCAGCATTGTGGACTTTGCCTCCTGCAAGAGCTACACAGAATGAATGATTTTCCTCATGGTCGGGCGAGTCTACACCCATAAAACACGTGTATGAGCTGGGGTGTGCTGAAGTCATTCAAGGCAAACCTCTCTCTCTCTCTCCCCTACGGCAACATTCCGCATATGCCCCAAAAATGTGGAACATGAGGTTTGATCGAGTTGTCAAATGATCCCTTTTTTCCAGTCATATCCATTATTTGAACGCAGACGAATACGGGGTGCCCCGTTATGTTATTCCTCGTCCTCTGAGCCGCCAGAAAGTTTCAGCGTTGTGGCATGGGTGTCGAAGCCTGCAAAAGGGCAGCTTCAGCTCCTCATTTTCAGCACAAATTTCTCGGGCTGAAGCTCAAATTGTATGTCTGGCTACCTCCATCCAGCATGTCGGTATGAAGGTATTCTCCTTGTTTCCTCTTCCAATCGCCCGGCCATCATGGGCTTTTCACGGAACTCATCCCTAAATGCACCCGATATTGCGCGATTCTCTATGTTGGACCAGGAAAATAGAAGGCGCTGAATTTCGTACAGCAAGTTGGCGGTTCAATGGGCCAGCCTGGCGGCTATGGGTGAAATGTGGGTATGTTTCCAACACCAAAAAATGGAAATAACCTTGTTTACCAGCAGGAACTTATCTTCAAAATGCAGTGTTAGATTCCTTCGGCAATAACAGCGTAGTTACTTTCGCTCCCTCCTGGTGAAGGGATTGGAGTAATCGTGCCCTTCCACACAAGAGAGATCCCGCTGTTGTTTTCCCCAGACGTGATGAAAGCACCTAAGACCTTCTAATTCTTGAGAGGTAGAGAACAATGGTGAAGTGCACCGGGATTGCCGAGATACCAAAATTCCGCAAATATGCCGTTTTGTTTTGTTATTCCCCACGGGGACTCGTGAAACATCCCATCAGAAAACGGATTTCCCCAGGGATGTATAAGGATGGAGAGAGCACTCAACATGTATTGTTCCTTATCGAAACCGCCCGTTCTGCATAACGAAGATTACAATATGAACCCATTTTCTCGTGCCATTCCCTACTACCAGTGGACCTTCAATCTTCTTTTAAAATATGCCCTTTCATTTTCCAGAACAACCATTACAAACTCCACGAGTTAAGCGCGAACATATCTGTCTCATTGATCCAAACCCCTTTCAACCGCCCTTCATCTACACAATTTGCCCAAATGAGTAGCTGGTATTCCTCCGCCGCTGACTTAGACGACCGCAGCATACATGCACCCTGTCATGTCAGGGACTAAATGAAAAGAGTGGGCTTGAAGAATTGGGGCGGCGAGTATTACTGGGAAGAAATAACTGCCGCGAGTACCAGGATCAAAATGAGTTGAACTAGGGCTGAACGGTGACCTAGATTTCGGAAAAAAAAAGGGGCCTTATCCAATTTTGGCGTAGAAGTTGAGATTTCAGTTAGCCAAAGACAGGTGTTCTCTTTCGCCTTCTTCTTTCTTTTCTCACCACAGCCAGCACATGGATTCAACTCTACCGCAAAATTAAAACTATGGAATATGAGCCCATTCTCTTGGGGTTTTTTTCCTGGTTGTCTTTTTTAATTTAATATCTGGCCACTGCCTTTTATACTCTATTCTTTTTTCTTCTTAGTGAATTCTTCACTACCATCAATCAAAAATGGAAGAACGGTGATTACGAACAAAACAAAAATCATCTACACTATCCGTTGTTAAAGAGACTCAGATTCTCTGAACGTGCGGATTGCATATGTGAAAGTAGGTGATGATATTTACTACGTAGTTTACAATTGCTATATTGGGGGCCTTGCCAGCCAGCAGTGGCAACCCAGCCGGTGATATTCAATTCTCACAGATTATGATCACAAAAAAAAAATTCAGAGAATGAAATGACAGAACAATTGATCCGAGCTGTAAAAGTTTATATAGTAGGTCAAAAGGGAGGGTAGGGTAAAGAATTCGCAAACCCGTTTTTCAATTAGTACATAAAATATAGGAGATGAGCCATGTGAGCTATAACTGCCAGTTTTAAGTAACGGGGATTCGTTCATTGGAGGTTGAAAAGATAGGGTTTCGGTTATAGATCGAGGTAGCTACTCAAATATGCGGGCAGAAAGAAAAATAAGAACGGTATCGACAGATATGGTTTGAATAAAAGTCGTGATATGTATAAGTCAAGTCGTAATGATAAGAATAGCGATCAAGTATTTCTCAAGTGGATAGCTACAAAAAAAAGGGGTGAGGTAGGAAATGAAGAAAACTCTGTTTGACGGTGAGAGGGATAGAGAAGGTATATATAGACATACAAAAACATTATCATATCATAATATAAATATAACAACAGATTTTGGACTGAAATGAGGTAGAAATTGGGAAAAGGGAAATAATGATTTTTGAAATGAAAAAGAAGAGAAGGGGGGACAAAAGGGGCTTGAAGTTTCATCTAGAACGCATTGCATAAAAGGAATAAACTAAGATGCAAAAATTATAGTGTCAGATAGCCAAAGAAGAAAAGAAAGAACAAAACTGTAAAAGAGTAGGAAGTGTGCAAATGGTCCTGGAAAACAACCATGATGCCATTCACCATACCTTCTCCCCACCCAGTGCGGTACAGTGGAAAAAAAGTAAGATAACCTCACATATGTCTGTTTCCCCCCTTCCTATTACATACCAAATTGAAAATGAAAATGAAAAGGAATAGAAATATGGAACAAGAACTAGACTTCAGATCAGGAGTATCAACAGCCAGCCCCAATTACATCGAGTAGCGAGGAAGTAAAATTTTACAGCGTAAGACAAAGCGACATGTGAATAGGCTAACAGTAACAATGAAGACTAAAAACGGAAAAATCGGACAGACATGTTAAAAGTGGTGTGAGGGGAGGTGGTTTCTGCTTGGGGGAACAGCTAGATAGGGTTGTTGAACCCTCGTCGTCCACAGGCATCTAGTGCGATTACCAGATCGTAACAAAAGTGAAGGATGGGTGAAAAGGGAGCAAGAATGACAGGACAGGATCTGTCGATGGTGGTGGTTGGACCCAGAGATCACAGTTGAGAACTTCAAAACCAGCAGGACCCTGTGCAGCGTATCTGTGGTACTGGCGTCAAATGCGGTACCCATTGCTTGAATGCAATGAACGCAATATCGCATCACATCGTGGAAGCGGAGGAAGAGAGAGTGTGCGCGGAAAGGCGAGCGAGGTGAAACAGAAGACAGCTGGCTGTAGGTCTTTACAGAAAATGAAAAATTAGGGCACTTATCTATTGTACAGGTAGGGAGACGCGGGTGTCGTTTTATCAGTGACAAGCTTGAGGAGATTGGTTGATTGGGGTATATTTAAGAAATTGGAGAAAAGGATTGTTAAAAGGTACTTCCCAGCATAAGCGGGAAATTTCGGGGGGTATCTAGCTAGGAGGTCGACATAGAGTACGAGGATTATAATATTTTATCTTCTGAGCATGTACGGGAGATAGGATTGAATGGTGAAGGATTGGTTGGTTATGCATGTTTTCACCTCACTTCTCGCCATATTTTCCAAACTCCTGTTGCCATTTGACTAGATTTCGCGTCAGGGCATCCATCATTTCGATGCTCGTTAGATCCTTGAACTCTTTTTCCTTGGGCTGAGGGGTCCCATTCACCTCTGCCGTTTCGGCCGCATCACTCGTAGATTGGTCGCCATTCGCCATTTGCCCAGTCTCTTTTTCTGCGGGCGCCAACGCTCCACCAGTCCCACTGATCGGTTCAGGGTTAGAAGCCAAGTCGAGCTGCAATTGGGATATGAATTCAAGAATGGCTGCGACGCGCCGTTTCATCTCGTTCATTGTTGTACGTTGAGGGTTCATGTAGCGTGGTTTACTAGGCTTTCCGGACTCTCCTCCGTTCAGGTAAATACCGTTTGCTCCAAGTTGGCCACCTGTGGGTGAGTCGCCGGTTCCCGTATCTCGAGATTGGCCCCGGCGTGGAGAGTTGATACCGCCACTGATGTCGTTTCCATTTACTGAGTCGCGGTCTCGAGTATACTGATTTCGACCAAGTCGACCACGGCGAGCCGGTGGACGACCGGTTTTGCGTGTAGCAGGTTTAGTGTTGGAGGATTCATTTGTGATGCTGGGTGTATCAGGAGTAGATTGTGCGATAGTGGGAGGAATCGAGCTGGTTTTCGTTGGCGAAGTTGTCTCAGAAGGTTCTTCAACTGCTATTTAAAAGGTTAGTTTACGTGCTCTTCCATATCTGCATATTAAAACAGCGACATAGCCACTTACCATCTTTCCGACGATCTGAACGACTTTTCCGTCGACTGGCAGGATCGATTTTGTCCTTTTCTACCTCCTTTTCTGTCGTTTGAGCTTCCCTCTCTCGCTGGTTTCGAACCACGCCTCTGGTCTTTTTATTGCCAGCGCCTTCTAGGGAAGCATTGAGTTTGCTTTCATCATCTGACGGCGGGTGGGATACAGAGTTGCTATGCTTTGAAAGAGAAGAAGAAGGAGATCCGGTGCGTTGCCGTTTCGCTGCGTGTTTATTCCTGTTTGTACGACCGAAATTTAGTAACTGGTAACCAGGGAAACAAGATTTCTTGAGAAAGTTAACATACGCTTCGCTATCGCTCCGGCTCCGCTTGCCTCTACGGCTTCCAAGATCATCAGCAACTGACTTGGAGTCTTCCTTGCTCTCCTCAATCGCTCGCCGCAGCTGTTCTTCGTCGTAGGCGGCATCACGACTATTCATAGTCGAGCGTCGCTTGGCGCTGAGTGGGCCTGAGCTGCCGCGGCTTTTTTTATCCTTCGGATTTCTGGAGCTATCGAGGGAGGAGGATCTAGATGAGGATATGGACGATGAGCCAACCACGGGCAGGTAGCGGGAGGATTTTTGACTGCGCGATCGTAAGCGTGAGGTCCACATCTTTGCGCTGTGCTTATGACAATGGATATAGGAAAAAAGGTGTTGAAGAAGGAAATGGATGAAGCAAGGCTTCAGGCGTAACAAAAGCAATGCAGTTGGGAAGGGCCCGAACAAAACAAAACGGTTGTGGTTGTAGAAGGGGGAAAACCGAAAACACCCATTGTTCAACAGGGAGTGAATTCGATATCCTCCGTAATGTGAAACACAACAACAAAATAAAGATCAAGTGGAGATGTCGAGGGGAATAATTCGGCTATTACTCACCCATTGGAACCTGTAATGATCTTGTGTAGGTCCTTCCGGCACTCTTCGCAAAAGTATTCATCGGGGCTGGACGCTTCCTCCATAATCCCTACGCAGCCTCCATGCTGCCAGACTTTACAGGAGTCGCATTGAATGAACAAGCTCCCGGGTTCTTCAGACTGCATGTATTCAGCAGAGGTTGAAGTCCCTTGAACCTGGTCATCCCTCATGCCTTGCTTTGTGGCGCTGGCGCTGCCTGCATCCTGGTAGATCAGAGGAAGACCGGGGTAATCCTGCTGTCCACAGAGGCATCTGGTTATTTCTTCCTCATCTCCTTCTTCCTCATCGTATTCATCGCCTGGGGCTTGGAGGGTGTCATCTGGATCGCCGTTGTTTCGGCCTCGATGGCGATGGCGCGTTACTGGGAGGTCAGGTCGAGAATTTTGCTCGAGGTCATCGATGGACTGGGAGCGCTGGGTGGAGGGTCTGCGAGGAGAGGAGATTTTGTTATTCGAGCGCGTGCTCCTTTCTGCACGGCTGAGTGAATTAGACGAGCTGGATGAGTTTGTATGCTGCATTGCGGTGGATGGTTGGGATGTTCTAGCGCGAGATGAGCGACGAGGAGTCATGACTGAATAGCTTTCTCTCCTTGCAAACCCAGCGTTCTAGCAAATCATAGAGATGCTAGAAGCCGTCACGATATCAATTTCCTTGTCGAAAGTAGAGTAGAATGAACTATTACCGAGAAACGAACAAGCTGTGTCTCCAACGGAAGTTAGCACTGTTCCGAGATGCACGTAGTGGATTGTAGCTAACGGGGAGTTGGACTGGCAATTGGAAGCAGTTTGAAAGAGTCAAGAAAAAAGGAAGCAATACCTCCGGACATAGGCATAGATGACAGGCTGAAGAGCTACATGCTTTGAAGCGGTGGGGGGAAGGAGGAGTTGGAGCGGGAGGTTGGTTGGAAGCGAGGGTGAGAAGAAACTTGAACGGGCGAGGAGCGAAGTCTATCCACCCTTTGGCACTAAATACCGCCAGCGAGAGTTCGCTAGCCCTCGATTCTTCCCCGCGCAGCTCAACAGCCAACCGCCGACAATCAAACACGGCACTGAATTACAATAATTAATTAATTTTTCTGGATGTACCAAATTGCCAAACCTTCGGGTCTCGGTGGCCATGCCACAACTGACATTATAATATATATTCATTTAGCATTCCCAGGTCTTGTGTTGGTGTGTTTCTTCTCACTTGTCTGTCGATCTATTGTTCGCGATGGGCGTAATTATACCCCGAGACCGAACGAAGAAAGAAAAAGGGTTGCTTTTCTCCTGCGCTTATTTGATAGTACATAACCTGCACTAGATCCCTGTAGTCTATGGGAGTACTAGCGACCTTCTTTTGCCATCAATGTCTTTGTTTGACATCGCCTCTTGCCAGACAACTTCCGGTATGTATATTTACTGACTTTTGGACCTTCTGGATGGGTATCTGATACAATGATCTCAGAAGCAGCATTGATATTAACGTTAATTAGTATATGAGGTAGGATTGATCCTGTTATCCCCAGTGCTGGCCCCTCACTAACATCGTGTGCTGCACATGCCAGAGCTTCCATTTTACGGATCCTACGGATTTGGTTCGAAATCGGCCAGTTCTTGGCCTAGACCCGTTCAACGCTCGTTTGTCCGTGGTGGATAAGCTGAGGTGCTGGACTGATGATACGATGGGACATATTTTGGCACAAAGATGGCATGAAGAGGGCTTCAAATGGGATCCCTGCGGTTGGCCTTCTTCCCACTTCCACCCCTAAAGCAACCAGGTTCGCTGTCCTATTCAACTCCACGAAACAACGAAAGATAGAACGCTCTGCTGGATTATCCCCCCCCCCGGAAAACTGGCCTTCTTCAAGCCTAAAGAGACCTGGTTCGCAGCAATTTCCATGTTGTTAAATAATCGGGTTTTTATACTGGGAAGGTAGCGAAAGAGAACTGCTACCGAGAAGCACACATGCGATGTATTTGCCGCAACGGCGTACCAGCGACACGCAGCTTTTGCCGACGTATTTCTACCCAATGAAAAACAACAGTCATGATTGACGGATGACTATCTCAATTAGTGTGTGCTCTGTATCTGTGCTGTTGTCTCCTGGCCTTGGGAGAACACGTAGGAGGAAACAGCAAAATAAATGAAATATAAAAAATAAAAGAAAAACCTGTAAAACTGGAATCTCTGCCACGACCACCACGGCATTTCCCACGCTATTTACTTGGCAATTTAGAAGTACATGTACAATATAATATATATATATATATATATACATGTACGGGGTATTATAGAAGACATCTATCTACAGTACTTGCAAAGAGCCAACACACTTTAATCTGACTTTTGTCTCCATGGGAGGAGAGAGAGGGTTTGTTCCCAAAGCGGTTAGTGTCACTGCCCTCCAGGTGGTTAGTTCCAAGGTTTGCAGGCGAGTGAAAGCTCAGTATCAAATCTAACCACGACGACGACAACCTCAACCCGCCAGTCTCTGTGATAAGGATCGCTGTCCTTATTATACACCCCTTTCCACGGTCGATTTTGCGTGTTGCATTCAAGCTCCAGTTGGAAAATATTATACTCTAGATCTACGTACACATATACACCTGCATCCCTTATTGCCTCCTCGGCTTCGAAGTGGACACACATCACACCCCGTCCATATTTGTCATCCTGCTGTGTATGTGCTCTCCCGATCCCTCTGCTGGCAATCACTTGCTTATCGGCAGGTCTTTTTCTGGTTGGGCATATATATATATATATACATATACTCAAATATTATGTACGACACAGATACGTAGTTGGTTGTGAATAATTTACTGACTTCATGGTTTTCCTCTCTAGTTCGATTGCGATATCCCTTCCCTTACCCATTCCCCCTCTCCACCCGCCTCTCCCCCTGTAATTGTCCACCAAAGCACAAATCGAAACGCCATTTTGAACCGAGCAAACCTGGATATCTTGTCTGAAGTTGGATTTACGAGGTTGGAAAATGGCTGCTACACTGAGTATGTCACCTCCACTCTAATTTGACCACTGGATGCCTTAGTCTGGGATGGTCTTTGTGCTGGGCGGTGGTTTGGTGGGAAAAGGGAAAATTTTTAAATAAAACAAAAAATGGATTACAAGGCATTTCCCACCCCACCTGGCCTGGGTAGCATTATGGAAACCATAGACAAATCCGATTGCTTCAATTTTGTGGTCTTTGGATGCTGATGCGGTCATCACGTAGGCGGGACGTATACTTCCGCTCCTGACACCCCATCTCCTGTTTTTCCAGATCGTTTGATTCGCCCCCTACCGAAACGTCCCATTCGCTCTCGTCTATCTCCCGAGGCTGCTGAGTCTATACTATACCCACCGGCTCCGCCTGCCACCCAAGTTTTTTATGGCTCCTATCCTGGGAATGGCGAAGTCGTAAACGACGCCAAGGTTTACGTCCAGCAGACTAATTACAGACACGACCAGAGCAGCGAAGGCGACCACCGCCATCCGTATGATGATGGTGTAGACAGTGGTGATGAGGGTGGCTCCGTGGTTGTCCGTCGGAACGGAGGTTTTCATCGGGCCTCCTTGTCTCCCAGGGGTGAAACTCGCCAGAAATACGTGAAACATCTAGAGGACACACCGACCAAAATGTCTTTATCTGGGCCCGATGGTTATGATGCATTTGAGAATACGAACAATAAAAAGAAAAGAAAAATACCGACGTCGGGCAATCCTGGGAATCATTCAAATATATCAGCGGATGTGGCACCCATGGGCATTACGACGAATGGCGGGAATTCTTCGTCCGCAGATGACGAGAGCGGTACTGGCTCGTATTATGGAAACGGGAATCCCGCCTCACCGGCGGGGAATGGCATATCCGGACCCGGACGAGGGCGTTATGGACGGAATGCTGGTCGTACGGTCAGCGGAAGGACTCCGCTCGCTGCCCATAACCCCAACGCTTGGCTAGGAGGCCGATCTGGAACTGGACGCAAGGAAGTAGCAACTTCCATTGGTCAGGAATCAATTGGTATAACTTCACCTCACCTATACTCTCTCTTTTTTTTTTATTAATTTTAGAACTGGAACATATCCGCTGACAAAGCCAAGGTGAATTTACTCATCACTCTGATCAAGGAATAATTTCTGCAGCTATAGCAAATGCCGCCGCCCTGTCATCGTCAGCACCGCGGGGACAGGACAACACGAGCTTGCTGGATCAGACAAGAAAGCCCTCTCCGACAAAAACACAATTTACCTTCACTTGCGAATCCGATTCATCCAAAGGTATGGCCTGGCAAGCCCAGCACTCATATTCAATCCAGCAACAACACCGCGTGGGTAACCAGCCACTTTCTGCAATGGCACCGGGTCAAAGGGGGTTTTCAACGCAGGGAACCCAGACGAGCCCGAACATGGCGTCCCAAGCAAATCACCAAGGTCAGGCACAAGGTCAGCACCCATCGCAAGGCGGGCAGAACGCCACCTCGGGCAAGAAGACACGACGATCCGCCAACAGTATTTATGCTTTGGCTGCTCGTCAACGCCGACTACAGCAACAGTATGCGAACCTCCACCATCCACCGAACATCGATGAGATATGGATATGCGAGTTCTGCGAATATGAAAGCATTTTTGGCCGCCCCCCTGAAGCTTTAATCAGGCAGTATGAAATTAAGGACCGGAAGGAGCGCCGACGGCTAGCAGAAAAAAGGAGACTGCTTGAGAAAGCCAAGATGAAGGGCCGCAAGGGTAAAAAGGCAACTAAGAATGCTGCTAAAGCTGCAGCCGCACAGCAATCAGCACATCAGCAAGGATATGACCGACAACATCATCCCCCTAATGGAGATCACGACCCCGCAGGTCAAGGAGGACTTGGAGACGATTATTTAGGTGATGAGTACGAAGACCCAGTTTCAGCACAGACCGCACACCCTTCTCCTCCGGTACCACAGTCTGGCGTTGTTAAACAAGCTATACCCCCCAGCAATCACCCTAAAGCAGGCACGGGGGGCACACCAACCAAAGGTGTAGCCGGGGGCGGTACGGGCCGCGCTGGGTGATGGCTCGCGATGTGGCGTGGCATCACTAAACATATGCAGATATTCTCTAGGTACTTGCATGGACGAGAGCAGCCGCAATCGATATCTCAATCCACTCCCTCTATTTCCCCCTCCCGCTCCTGTCCTGAAGGACCTCCAAAGCAACCATGTTGTCAGCTGCTGCGCCACATTGTCCCCTGTCCATCATTATCCCACTCGCGCTTGTTATTTGGGTACCTCCCGTTTTTCCCGTTTTTCCCGTTTCTTTTCTTTTTCTGTTTGTTCTTTTCGTTATATTTCACATTCTTCCCCCATAGAGATACAGTTAGCCCATTTGGTGTTCCTTGTCGTCCCCACTTCCCCCCTCCTTCCAAGAACGAACCAACTTGCTTTTGTATGAATGAATCATCCCCGCTCATATTTTTGTTCTACTGTGCCTTTTTTTTTTTTTTTTTTCGTGTGTGTGCTGTGTGCCTTTCCTTTCTTTGGTCATTCGCTCTTGCATGGCATTTTGGTAATCATTTTCCACCCTTAGCACGACTAAGCAACCCCTTTTTGTGTACTTCCCTTTTGGAACCCTGACATTTTGTGCATAAACTTTCTTATGCTCTTGTAGGCATCTTGAACACACACCAACTCACAGCAGGAGTATTTATCAGCGTATTCGTACATATACAGTTATTCCTCTGTTTCTGATCCTTTTTGTGTTTTTGAGAGTTACGTACGTGCACCTTTAGCGACCATTTTGTTCCGCGAAAAGACGCCGAGTGGAGGATATTCTCTTTTGAAGCTGCAAGCTGCAAGCTTCCGTTATAAGCTTCTTGGCTGGGCTTTGCCAAAGCAGGTAGGAAGCCATTTTTCCACATTGTTGCCTGTTGCCTGTTTAAGTTCCTTGTGACCTCAAGAAGGAAAGCTAGAAACGAGATTTTTTTTTTTGGCAATTATACTTCTTTTTTTCTTTTCACTTTGTCTCTATTTTTCTTTTCGGTTTCACTTTCATTTTTCATTTTCTTTTGTTCTCCCAAATATCCTGTTCATCGGTGTTGATTGACCTTTTCCTCTCCGAACTTTTATCAAGGTGGACAGGTCAAATCTCCCGGACAGAGTTTGGGGCATATGGCCCGGAGCCAACATCGAGCGGTTTTTGCTCTTAGGCGGTGTCGACTGTTACGGAATTGAGGATGAACTGGTGTGCTAGGTTGGATTGGATTGACCTGGGATTGGATATGGGACACATGGGATCGAGAGATAAGTTAGTTGTAGGGGTTTAGCCAGAGCCAACGAGAAACAATTCCTCATTCCCCATCTTTGTCTCCTCCTGGCGTAGAATAGCTGACCAAATTCAGTGCGGTTTGAGGACAGATTTGTGTCAATTTCCTGTTTCTATTGTTTGGTAGATGTGTGCCTTCGTGTGAAAGGTTAGTCGCCCGCAAGAGAGGAACCTTGTAAGCTCTGGATGAGATTAAATCGAAAAATTGTAGGTAAGAAATAATAAGAACGGCGAATCGCTGTGACAGGGAAAAAGGACCCGCTCTCTTCATACCTTTTTGTTCACTTTCCTTCGGTCAGCGTAAATGGCAATGGAGAGGAATCTCGATTGTTGCGACAGAGTTATGTTTGTTTCATGCCATCAGGGCGAAAGTGGTTCCTCACAAACCTCTGAGACCCTCAGCCAATAGATACTGTAAACCGAACTCGATGCTGTCAGACAGAAATAGAGTCAGCTGTTTGAGAATTTGATGTTACTATTTTATCGTGTTTCCCCATTAACATCAATCCATCTACGGAGTACTCCGTACCTACTAGGTACTGACATTCTCTGAAACCCATTAACCGCCAGCAGGGTCGTTCCATCGTCCAAGGCGGTTACACCTGTTATCCCTGACTTGGCCGGGCGCTAAATCACGGTTGAACGCTAAGTTTAGGGTTGCTTAACTTAACTCCCCATTCAGCAGCTCCCAGCCAACCGATGCCTCTACATACCCCAAGACCGCAGACGGCTTCTGTTTCTTTCTTTAACATCTGCAATCTGCCAGATGTTCTTCTGTGGCACGATGGGGTGAGCTTCCGGGATGGGGGGTTGATTGTTTGTTTCATATTAGACCATCCTTATGTCTATTGTTAGACAATTGCTAGCAACACTTGTTTCATTTTTGCTGTGGTTTCCATGTTCCAGGGACACTTGTCAAAAATGATTCGACAATGAGGAGTCTGTTACACGCTCCAGCGCTGTATCTGTCTTTGTTTCTGCAAAAGCAAAAATGGTGCGTGATGGGAACTAAGCTACATATCATGCCTGTTTGCAGCTTTCTTCACCTGCAAGGAGCTTAGCTTAATTGATTTGCGGGTACGGAGTACTGAATATCAAAAAGACCAAGATATATAAGATCCCGCCTCGAGCTGCATTCAAATCCTGTCTTTGTTCTCTTCAGGAATACTAACTTATTGTATCAGATATTTGTCTTTGTCTCCCTTTTCTCTTTCCTTTTCTCTTTCTCTTTCTCTTTCTTTTTCTTCCTGGTTCCCGCTTTCCTTCATTCTATCCTTTTCTATATATCGCATTCGCTCAGTCTGTTCAGTTGTGCTGCGCACAACATATCAACCACTCAAACGTTTCCTTTACGTTCTCTTGCGAAAGAAAATTTTTTGGACGAAAAAATACATCGCATTCTATAATAAAAGGGGATTTAATATCCAAGGAATAAATTGAAATCGAAAGAGTGCTGTGCACGTTATCCCCCGTCTAACGAAACTGTGGTTTCATACACACCCTTTCCCTAATAATATCGAGAGCCGGAATATCAACAACCACCATACGCATACATACACATACCATATACCATCAGCAAGCCATTCACTTTGAGTGAAAAAAACCGGGACAATAGCTACTCTCTCTCGATTTCAGTGAAATTTCTAGGAGGTCAAGGCAGCTATCAATCGAAGAGATTCCTAGAAGGTCAAAAAAAAGACATTCACTCAGACGATTGAAAGCTCATATTGAGCATAAAACACGATACTCTTGGCTCTGCCCTCAACAGCATTCCTCGATACATCCAACTACGCACCGCGAGAGAAAAGTCGAACTGCAGAGTCGATCATTCCTATCGGTTCATTTTCAAAAGAAAAATACTACCAAAAGCATCAAACTCAAACGCACAACGCAGCCAGTGTTAGAACCATGGGTATCAAAGCTCTCATCTTGGACGGTGTCCGAAAACGCTACAGCGCCGGCTCCACAATCAGCACAGTTGTCGGGTGCGCTATCCGGTTCCTGCAGTTCGTCTTTGGCATCGCGGTCATTGGGCTATATGCGCAGGACCTGGTTAGACAGCACAAGGACGGCAAGTCATATGACCCCAAATGGGTATGCTTCCCACTTTTATACTCTGTCTCTTCGATGGCTAGCAATCTACCCCTCTGTCTATCTATCTATCTAACTCCCTCCCCTTCTCCCAAAAAAAAAAAAAAAAAAAAAAAATTATCACATTTTCGCTAACAAGAGCCCAAAAATCAAAAACAGACTTATGCCACCGCCCTCGGCACCATCTCCTCATTCTCTGCCGTAATCTACTTCACCATCCCGCTCGTCATGCCAGCACTCTCCCTCCTCCCGAGCGTTAACCTACCCAGTCTCGTCTACGACAGCATCATCAGCATCCTATGGCTGACGCTCTTCGGTATCTTCGGCAAAATGTACATCACCAAGCACGCCGCAGAGGGAGATGTGGATACCATCCGCATGAAGCATTCTGTCTGGGTCGATTTGGCCAACCTAGCCCTGTGGACTTCGACGGCAGCCTGGGCGGGAGTTCGGTGGTGGAAGAGTGGGAAGGGACGGAGAGAGTCGGAGAAGGAGAGCGAGATGGGGGAAGTTTGAGAACCGTGCTCTTTGCCTTTTTTTTCTTCTCCTCTGTAACACTTGGGCTCTTGGGGGTTTGACTGGATTTGAACTCCTCCTGCTGCTGCTGTTTGCCACCAGCAGTACCGCACCCACAGCCCATCTATTCATTTTCTTTAATCGTTTTCTTGTTGGTCATCTTGCATATTAAAGGCGTGGAATTAGTTAGTTTATTGTTGTATTACTTTTTTTTTTTTGTTCAATTTTTAATCAGGGCTTGACTTCGAGCGGCACTGGAAGTGGTTGCCCCTGTTATAGAATTCGATAGCTTGATGTATATCCCTGATATATTTAGCAGAACTGATGAGCTAGCTGCTTTTTGCACTGGGGTCGAAGGCGCCCCCTTTTTTTTTTTTTTTTTTTTAACTCACTACGTACGCAAATACGTACGTATGGGAAACGGGAAGTGCGATACGGAGCATATGTGCTACAAATATTGCTAGTATTTTCCAATTACCGTTG
>LGRN01000224.1:0-43075 GCA_001883825.1 Emergomyces pasteurianus Ep9510 | reverse complement strand
TTTTCACAACCTTTTTTGCTTTTTTTTTTTTTTTTTTTTTTTTCCCCTGCAGAAAAGGAGTAAAAAAAAGAAAAAAAAAGAAAAAAAAGAAAAACATAAGCTTGTGATTTGATATTATTTTATCTTTTGCTTGCTGGTTATTATGACGGTTGATGACCGATGACGATGATGATGATGATGATGCAGACCTGCGTCTTGGCTAGTGAAAGCTGTGGTCGGCCTATCTTTCTTTCTATATATGCGGGTAATGGGAATGGGAATGGAAATGGAAATGGAAATGGGGATATTAATGGCATAGGGTATGCTGTGTCAGTAAAAGGGAGAGGGAATAAGGGAGTGTGATGGGAATCGATGGGTGACGAAGAGGAAATAAAAAAGAACATCGCTCGTTAGAATACAGGTGTCTAAAAAAAAAGTCAGGGATAACACAAGGAAATATAATAACCAAAAAAATAAGAAAACCCCTTTAAAGTTTCATCACCGGCAGCCTTGTTTCGCCGATTTCCCATGCCCTCCTACCCCATGCCCGTTCGTATCTATCCAATGATTAACCTGCGAGAAACCCCCGAAACCCCCTTTCTAAAATAAAGAGAAAAAAAACCGAAAAAGCAGTAACTGAGAAAGGTGTAAAAAAATACAATCAAAAAATAGAATCAAAAACAAAAACATAACGTTGTATCAAAACAAAGGAGAAAAACAGAGAACTCGTGGCAATTTTGCCAGGGACGACCCTCGCTCTCCTAGCTAAGCCTTGTATTCATTCGGAGGCCAGCCATCCGTGAACTGAAGAAGACAGTGCTCATTTGAGCGAGGAGAACATGTTGAGTTCAAAGGCAGCCCGAAAAAGAAACAAAAAAGGGCAGGGTATTAAAATTGTTGTACATGTACAGATGTCCAAAATACAAAGGGAAGTAATGCGAGAACAAACGGAAAGGGATACAAAAACGGCGGGCTAATTAATAGAGGGGAACCAAAGATATGCTAGTATGGTGGTATACAAAAGGAATACAACAAAATAAGGAAAAAGGAAAGAGCCCGTAGCTCGGATAGAAAATAGTTGTACAAGGCGGCGCGATCAGGCTGGAGGGTTAAGGCAATAGGCAGTGGATTTGGAGAAGCCGATTCCGATTTAGAGGGGAATGTATCACGCCGATGCGAATGGTGAAGGGGGAATGCGAGAGACAAGGCTGGCGGTAGTGAAGCGGAGTGGGTTGCTCGGTGTGGCTTGTTCAATCCACTTCGTCACGACGGCGCTGTGTAAAGATATGGTTCCTTTGTTTGCTGATTGCGCCTCACTTCTTCTCCATCTCTTGAGCTTCTAGCTGTGGAAGAGAAGAAATCGTCCGCAGAGTCACCAGCACTCAAGTTGTGTCGTGTGTTCTTGTACTCTCCGGCCTTCGCTTTTGTTGATCCGAAAAGAGCTTCAATCCGCTTTGCCTCCAGCCTCCAGCTGGCGCGATCGCCGTCTATTTCCATCGGCCACCTTCCCAGTCGGAACGCCTCTTCTCGTCGTAAGTGCGGCTTCCGTGGTTGTGTACGACTACCTTGGCTGACTTTTTGGAGGTCGAGTCCTTTTGTTGTTGTCCTGCGGAGATTGAAGCCTTTCGTTAGTGAGTGATGAAGTAAGTGAGAGGGGGTGCCTCTCTCTATCAGAGAGCGGAGGAGAGCGATTGCTACTCTGTAGGTAAGGGGCTGGAAGGATAGAGCATACCTTTTGAATCGCGGGAGGAATTGTGGACTTTGACACTCTTGCCATCCTGAGCTGACGCCGTGCTGGACGGATACGAGTCAATGACTTTGTGAGGCATCTTTGTGGCGGTAGTTGTGATGGATGGGTTGTGGTGGGGAGAGGTGGTTAGGAATGAAGTCCTTAGCAGGGTGGGGTGCCGCGGCGAGAAGAACTACGTTGTAGTCGTAAGGAGTAGAGGAACAAAGGTCTTAGAAATAGATTGCTGGAGGATAGTCGAAAGACTTGTAAGGGGGTTTCGCGATAATATTATATTCTTAAAAGCAAGAGGCCTTGTGGCTGAGCAAGGAGTAGGGCGAGCCTGGTGGTAGAAATGGGGGAATGATGAATTGATATTTGGTTTGTTTATCTTATCATTGCGTAGGTTAGATCTTTGCGGAATGGAGGAAAAATCGTTGGGGGGCAGGAGGATCTTTTTATAACAGCAAATCTGCGGGCTGGGAGGAAACTGTAAAGGAAGTTGCCTCGACTCCAGAAGAGACGGTGCAGAAGAGAAATAATATTGCCAAAGCAAGGGAGTGATGTGATGCTCCCCAGAATGCACGTCGTGACTGATTAAAGTCGCGGGGTAAGACAGGCAGCAAAGCACCAAAGAAGGAAAATTGGCAAGGCACCGAACGAAAAGCGCCTAGAAGCTATTTTTTGGAGGCGAGAGGAATGAACTGGAATGTTCTGGGGCTCGTGAGGAGCAAGAATGGGGCGTCCTCTTCAGGCAGAACTTATCGGCCTGAGGAAAGAGGAAGGGGAAAGCGGGCGACGGAAAGCATTCCAAGTCGCGGAGTGTTCATTTTCCGCCAGGAAGAAGAAATAACCGTCATTTGGGTGGAGGTAACGCCGCCAGAGAACAGAAGGGAGGATGAGAGCTCCATCGGTGACCTGCAATTTCAATTACTTGACAGCCCTGGGCACTCGAAACATGTGGGTAGTAGTTATGGTATCCCAGCTTGATGCGTCATCCTGGGCGGGCAGTGTTTCCAGCCGGTGTAGAATATTAATACTAGTATGATTCACCTCGCGTCAGCCTCTGAACGTTGCGGTGGGATGATCCGGTGCGTTGCTTCATGCCAGGGACACCTTCTTCAGGCCTGATTCATTGGGCGGCTGGATTTCCGGGCCAGCCAGTCAACAGCCGCCAAGCTCAGGGTCGTAGGCAGCAGGTCCTTATTGGGGAAGATATTAATATTTGTCCTCCGCCTGGCACGACTGGAAAGGGCCTGGAATACCCTTGTCTGCAGCCTGGAATAATGACAGTTAATGCTGAAAACAGTTAGCGGACTTTTGCTTCATACCAACCCTAATTTAGTGACCTTGGAAATCATTTGCTAACTTGAGTTGACTGGTTCCTGAATGGCCGATAAAAATAGAGGCAAATCAAAGTAGTTGACAGGGCAAAGAGAGAGCCAGACTGACTGGATCAAACAAAGGAAACAACTACTCCGTAGTTAGTTGCATGAGCAGCCATACTCCGTTACTGTTAGAGGGAAATAAAAGCCTCGAGAGCCTGCGAGCTACAGCAGATGTTGGGGCAACTCAGGCATCGTGTTAAGACGGACAAGGCAAAAGGTCGGCTGGGAGATGTTCTACTCCGTATGCTGTCAGGGCTTAGGGCTAGGGCTCGACTTTAATTCCCGTGCCGCTTAACTGCCCGGTTGGCCAAGGTGCGGTTGTATGTATTTACTCCGAATTTAACTCTGCTTTTTCCCAAAGATGAGCTTTATTCCGAATATTCTCTTGTCTCTAGACCCTCACGTAACCGATAGAAACTGCCCGCCACCTCAAGGTTGAGAACCAAGGAATTTGCCGTAAAGGCTATGGGCTTTCATGTCCACATATTGCATCCATAAGAATACGTTATGCATCAGGGCTTGGAAATAGGCGACTGTCTAAACATTTTGTTTGCTTTGCATTTTTGAGGCTTTGCCACTCGAATTGACCCTTTAACATGGATGGCATTTCTTCACAATGCCCAGCCATGAGAAGAAAGATGTTTTGTGGCTTCGTCGGGGGTGGTGACACAAGAGAAACGTCTTTGTTGGTTTGGGCCCTTCATGATTGGGTGCATTGGATGGCTTGCCTGTTCCATTTGGATGCCTCTCTGTACAGAGTACGGAGTGTCGTTCCTGGGAGTTGGCAATGATGGTTGGAAAAGTTGTTAAGATTTTGCTACGGTACAGAATAGGGCAACGGCCAGCCCTGACAGTTAAAGCCCTTACTTAACCCAGGGCGAGAGGTTGTGCCCCATATAACACTAAATATACTCCGTATACTGTCCGTTAGCTAAACCCCGACCCCGTCGTTTCAGCAGACGAACGTCCCTAATCATAACCAAATCTCGGTTGCTTTTGTTAAGGCCGCAGAAAGCCTGCCAAACACTGTCAGGGTAAGGTCCTTGCACAGTGTCACCCCGGCGAAATGGGTGCTTCTCGACTTAAATTTCGCTGGCTGCTCTTGATTCGACAATGTGTTGTCTAGGACTCAAGTTTGATTTTTCCAACGGCGTTTGACTGGATGATAAAATGGCAAAAATCCCCCGGGATGACAAGAGCAGACCTTCGACTTCATCGTACCGTATCCTTCTAGATACTAGTAGTCTATGCATCTTTCCTGTTCAAGAGACGGCTCTTCAAGATATACACAACGTCCGAAGGAACCGCAACACAATCCCCGCTTTGTTCAACCCTCATTCTCGATTCTCGATTCGATAATACGATGCTGCATGTTACATACCCCAACAAGAAAAGGAAAACTCTGGTTCATACCAGTAATACCCGGCACGCACCGTTCCTGTTTCAGACACCGATGCAAGGGCCAATTTCCTGGTAACCCCTTATTTGATAATGTATTTTAAATGTTTTTTTCCCTCTTTCTGCTAGCTAAGGGCCATTCTGCGCTCTGATTGCTGGCCTTGTCTTCAGGGACATCTACACCGGTTCAGCGGCACTTCTCTTACCCACAGCCTGCCGTTGGGCTATTGGGCTATTGGGCAACTGGGCCTTGAGCGCCCTCATCTTGTCGGGTTCTTGGCACATGAGCGTACGTGGCGCCTGTCAGAAGCCACTTCTGAGCTGTCAATCGTCAACAGCTGGACTTCTTTAACGCAAGAATTTCCTCCTGTTTGTTACCTCGCCCTTGTATTTTCTTTCTTTTCTCTTCACCGATATTTTACTTTCGATTTCCCGTTCGTTCACCTCCTCTTCTGGACTTTTTGGCCGCGAGAGTAGGGGCAATAACTCCTTTCAAGTCCGGGGGCCCAAACGTTGAATGAATGCCTAACGACGAATTCGAGATGACTAATAGACAGGGCAGCGAATCTCGCAGACGATGTGGCGTGGAGGGCACAAAGCGTCGGACATGACCATGGCCTTCAGATGGTAGCCTCGACACCCCATTCGAAAAGACAGTTGGCAGACCAAGAAAAAATAAAAAATAATAATAATTGCGAATGAAAATAAAAATGGGAAAAAGAAACGAAGAGGAAGCGAAAGATTCTGGGCAAAGAGGCGTTCAAAGGCTAGAAGGGAAAACGAGGCGAAAATACAACCCGCTCCCCCGACAACCTGATACTTCCTAGTATTCCTTAAAACGGGACTCCCACTGGTGATACATTCTGGAAAAACTCTTTTCCATTTTATTTTGGGTATGGCGTTTGGTGTTTTGTCAAGCGCTTCACTGTTCGTTCCTCTGGTGCTATTTGAACATTCGATTTCGCCTTGTCGAGGCGTCCAATCGCAGACCTCTCTGTACTGCACATTTTCTTTGTTGATAATATATACCTCGTTATAGGTTTTGGCCCCTTTTTGGCTATTAACCTTTGCCTCCCTGCCGTGTTACTTGGGACGTGTGAATCAGGCTGAGAACTGTTCCTCCCCTTCCATACCTATTTGTGGTGTCTCGCTTGGTGTTTTGACAGCGCTACACAACCAGGCAGATGTGTCTTTGCGGGTTCATTTTGCTGTGATATTTTTGCTCCATTGTCTCTGCAAGCCAATATGAACACAGCGGGATTAATTTTTTTTTTTTTTTTTTTAAACCGCTTTCTTTTTATTTTGAATAATTTTTATTCTTCTGGGCTGCTCTGGCGGTTAAACTCTTCAATGACCTTTGGGTTTGAAATACTGATCAGGCTAAATGTTATTTGTGAAAATAATCGTTTACAGCTAATATTTTCAAGTAGAGGGATGAATCCTTGCACGAACCAGGTGTATCTGCTTCTCAACTACAAAATTTGATACCAGAGTTCTTCTTTTTCCCTAAGCAAGCTTGAGATGGACGATGATGGACCCTTTTCTTTGCAGTTCCCTCATAAGAGGGATACATATTACAAATTCTATTACTTAGGTCTCTCTTCAATCATTTTTTCTAGCATTACGGAAACTCTTGCTAGAATTGATCTTCGTGAATGAACCAAGGGAATGAATAGGTTTTGTCTAATTGCTTTGGTTCAATCCCCACTGATATTTACAGATAAAGAGCTTTGATATCTAGCTATGCGAAACTATGTATGTAGTGTCATTCAGGATGTATGATCGCTGTTACGAGATTCCAGGACTGAACGCCCTCAATGGCTACTTGGGTGCGTACGCTAATGGCATAACCAACTTATTCGACGTAACCGAAATATCCTCGAATGTACGAATACGCGGCCTCGGCGGTGTCATTTTGAAGCCCTGGGTTGCGTCCTTCTACTGCTTCGATAATTGACCTGGCAGCATCCAAAGGCGATTCATCGCATACATCTGTTGCAAAAGGATCGGCGCCGGCTTCAATTAGTTGCATAACCGCATTACCGTTCTCGCTTCTTACAGCAAGATGTAGTGGTGTCTCGCCTAAGCCATCTTCATGGGGGTTTAAGTCGGCACCTTTACTAATAAGTAGAGCTGTGATATCATTATGTTCGGATTCGACTGCAATGTGGAGGGGCGTGCAGAGATTTGCATCTGTGGCATTGATGTCCGCACCTGCGTCGAGGAGACGATTTACAATCGCGAGGTTGCCTCTGATGCAGGCACCGTGCATCGCCGTATCACCAACGCAATCGCGAAGGAGTGGATCGGCGCCATGGTCCAGGAGAAGCTGGACAATTCCTTCATGTCCGATATCAACAGCACGGTGAAGAGCATGGTAGCGTTCCTCATCTGCTTTTATATTGGGGTCTGCCCCATGGTTCACAAGGAGTTCAACGACATGCAGGCAGCCCGCGTTGACAGCGACGTCGAGGGGGTACAGGCCATTTCGATCGGTCGAAGGGTTTGCGCCTGAGTTGATGAGTTGCTGGAGGATTTGCATGTTACCTTTCTCCGCTGCCCTGTGCAAGGTCAGAGGGAGTGTCATGCTCTGGGGCAGTGAGAACTGGTTACCATTGGCTTGGAGGAGAATATAAAATGCCTCCTGATTAGCCTCATACGCTGCGCGGTGCAATGCTGTCCATCCATCGTTATCGCAAAGGCTGAGATCAAGCCCTTTTGACAGGAGATACTCCAGTAATTCATGTTGACCAGCATAGGCACCAATGTGGAGCAGAGACCTACCGTTAGAGTCCGTGGCATTGAGTTCTGCTCCAGCAGCAACGAGAATATCCACAATTTCTCTATGGCCGGAATAAACTGCGTGATGTAGTGCTGTGAATCCCGCCAGGTCTCGAACGGTGATATCTGCCACGCCACTGTCAAGAAGGGCTTTGAGCTCTGCAGTATAGCCCTTCTCGCACAGCGCGTGAAGCACGGACATTCCTCTTACGTCAAGTAAAGATGGATCAACGCCCAAACAAGCAAATAGCTTGACCACTTCTGCGTTCCCTTCGCTGGGAGCTGGTATAACAATTATCGAACCGGCAGAGGTGTCGTAGATGCCCGCCACAGCAGCATTGAACAAAACACTCCGTTTATGCACATCGACGCTTGAAATATCTGCCCCAGCCTTCATAAGAAACTCTACCATCTCCTTATGGCCCCCAGCTGCCGCGTAGTGAATAGATGAGCGCCCGAACGGTGAGTCTGCTTGAGAGACAGCAACCCCCGCATCCACCAACACGCGCGCCATTTCTAAGTCTCCTCGAGCAGCGACCACGTCAATGGCATTGTACCCCCGCCTCTGTATGGCGGCAGCATCAGCCCCCAGCTCCAGCAGATACTTCACGACCGATAAATGGCCAGTACAGGCAGCTTTGTGAAGAGGGATGTTCCCATCCCTGGAGGGCTGCAAGCGACCAGCAGACTTTTCGAATAGTAATTCAACGGTTGACCTCAAGCCTTGTTCGGCGGCTAACTTGAGCGAGTATCTGTAGTTCAGAAATGAGAACATTTTCTCAGGCGCAAGTTTCAGTAACGTATCTGCGAGGTGCGCGAGCCCTCTGCTTGCTGCCCATTCGAGGACTGTTTGATGAGCTGTGACATAACCACCGCTTGCGGTTGGCCCAAGATACAGTATCTCTTTGTTGCGGAATACATGTTTGACAGCGGCTCTATGGATTCTCGGAATGGCAATGCTATAGAAGATGCTTGCTGTATGGGAAAAACTAATGAGATCGGCCAACTTGAGATAAGACGCGATTTCACGAATTAACTCGTTGGGAAGTGCGGCCAGCAGATTGGACATGATGGCTATGCGTGAATGTACGGAGTAACTCTCGGTGTTATGAGATGATGATAGGTAGTAATAACCAGAGAGGTGTGTGAACGGATAACGGAGATATATATACTACGAAGAATCTTCTCCCCGCCTCCGTCGTCAGGTTTCTAGCGCATCTCGGCGCGGTGTTGCCTGATGATGATAGAACAGGGGCAAAATAAATACTCTGATTGGCTCTTGGGAAAGGAGAGCAATCTGGGCAAGACTGCTCCAGGTAGGTAACAGTAATGATCCCCAGTTCATTTGAGACTGTAGAATGATATAGTATAGTTGATGTAGTTAATCAATTAATAGTCCTCCGTAAATGAGTGCCATTGGGTGCATTGGATATTTGTTATGTTCGCCCAGCAATAGGCTGCTAACTATTTAAAGTTAATAGTTGAATTATTAATATCTGTCCTCAAAGAAGATTCACGCTAATAAACCTCAAGCTTCAACAACTGTTAAAGCTCCCAACTCTGCTTTGGTCTCATCAATTTCCACCCGCCGACTGAAAAGTAAGTTAAAATAGAGTAACAATGCGCGCCCAATCCCTCCTCACCTTTCTTTCCCTCTCCCTCCTGTCCTTCACCACCTCCGTCGCCGCCGAAGAGAGCGGCCTCAAAATTGAGAAGACCCACACCGTTGAATGCGAGCGCCGCACCGCGGTCGGTGATGTCGTCTCAATGCACTATCGTGGTACCTTAGCCTCCGATGGCTCCCAGTTCGACGCCAGTTATGACCGCGGGCAGCCATTGGTGTTTACTGTTGGCAAGGGACAGGTTATCAAAGGGTGCGTATAACATTTTGCCTGTCACCTTCCAGCTCTATGCAGCACTATATTTTGAGATATAGTAGCTAACCGGGTGGCTTTTTTTTTCTGTTTAGATGGGATCAGGGCCTCCTCGACATGTGCGTTGGCGAGAAGCGCAAGCTTACCATCCCCCCGGAGTTGGCCTATGGCGATCGTGGCGCTGGACCCATCCCCGCCGGTTCCACTTTGATCTTTGAGACGGAGCTGGTGAACATCCAAGGTATGCCAAAGGATGAGCTTTGAAGTATGTTCTTCTTTTTGGGGCTTTCCGGATTTCTACCCGTTCAATAAAAGATACCTCATCACACCAAAAGAGCCCTGCGACATGTAGAAAAGTCAGCAAGGCAAATACTTATTCTGCTGGTGTTTGCGCAATTCTGTAGGAGCTGGTACCGGAAATGGTGGTCGTGGTGGTGGTCTGTTCTTGTGGCTTTTGGCCATACTTGTGTTGGGAGGGGGATATGCCTATTGGAGGCGGTATGGGTTTGGTGGGATGTCTAACCGACGTATTTAGAACATAGAGTTGCTCCGAGGGGTGTGTGCATCTTTTGCTCTATTTTGTGGACTATTTTTAAGGATTCTGTAAACGAGGACATGTTTTTTTTTGTTAAAGAAGTGATTCGGAAAGCGCCTCTGTAATGTAATGTAGGCATGGTTTATAGCTAAATAAGCACAACGAAAGTATAAACAGCGCAGCAAGAAAATTCCAGTTAGAAAACAGGGGTATTACAAAAATCCTGGGACCATCTAATCTACAAGAACATCAGGTAGCGAAACAAATCTATAAGTGGTGTCATGCATTCAATCCATCTCTTCCAAATCCCCATCAGAACCACCCACATTATACCCTTCGCTAACCAGTAGTCCAACCATACACTCCGCCAGCATCCCATCCCAGTTGACCCATGGATGTACCTCTGCAAAAAGCTTCTCGGAGTTCTTCCCTGCCCCGCGCAGTAGCTCCCCTTTCCCACCGGGATGGAACGGCAGGTAAGGACTTATATTGTAAACTTTACCCAGGTATGACGTCCATGCGTCTCGTCCTTTCCTTCCATTGTGCGCCTTCAACATCGACGGCGTTACGCGGATGAGTGTGGGAGGAAGATTTTCCCCTCGCAGTTTGTTGTTTGGGTTGGAAGTTAATGCTGCCCAGTCGAGAGGCGAGTGGCCTGGTTCAAGTGTCACTTGTCGAGATGGTTGTAGTTTGCCTTGGACATGAATCGGGGCGAGTGTGCTAGATGTGAGGCCTCGCGGCGAGGGTGCACGTAGAGAGGAGGCAGCAGATGGTGGAGGACGAAGTGGGACAGTTAAAGAAGGCCGTGGAGGGGGAGGCGGAGGCAACATGGAGGTTTTCCTGGGTTTTGGATTAGGCGCATCTTGGTTTTGGAGTTTTGGCGTTGGTAAAGGTGGTGGCCTCATAAGGGTATTATTTTCAGTAGTATTCTTGATTGTGGGGCTTGGCGGATGTTGAGTATGGGTAGCTAGCAAAGGGGAAGAGTTCCACGAGAGGCTCGCATTACTGTTGGAGCCTAACGAGATGTTAGGTCTTTCAACAACAATCGTGGGGCTTTCGTCTAAATTGAAGGTTGGCAAGTCTATTAACGGAGGCTGCACCGGCATCGCTTTTGGAGTCGAGTCATCGGGCTTAGTATCTGTATGGTGTTCGCCATCTTTAGTCACCTCCCTGACCGATACAGTCGCAGTCTTAGGCGATTCCTGCGGTGGAGGCGCTGTAGCTTGTGATGATGAATTAAGTGTTGCACACGTATTTCGAAGCCATCCGCGTATTAGCACAATGTTCCAAGATCGCAGAGGATGTTTGAATAATAAAAACGAGACTGAGGCAACTAAGGCCCCCAGGGCTATCCAACCCATGGAAGGATTGGCTTGTCGAGGAATGTATATCGTTTGCGGGGACCAGATGATGGAAGGTGTGTCCCTTTTTGCCGCCGAAAGGGTTGGCAACAGGACAAGTCACGTGACACCTCGTGGTGTTGGCTCGTGCACGGTTCCATAAATACATAAGCTTTAACGTTATTTTAAGCTTATTTCGAAACCAGACAGGGCGAGGTCATCATGCAGTCCACTACAGCTGAAAGTTTTTGACAAGGAAGCTGAATATTAGTGGTGAATATAAATCTATTTACTACTAGACCATCGGATCACAGTGTATCAACTTAGCCCTTAAGCAACAGGGCGTCCTTTTGGGACCCAGAGGTTACTTGTTTTCCATTTCCGTTGTTCAAGTTTGCCTCTAGATCATTGCTTAGAACACACCAATTCATGGAGCAAGGAGTAGTCCATCCCTGACACTCGCCCGCACTATTGTAGTATAATTTGTTAGCACGGCCTGAAAGAGTAGTAAATTTATGTTGAGGGCACACTCTACACTCAACCGAGTTTTGTGCGAAATGGGCAGGCCCAACATGATTCATAGCACGAACAGTAGCAAGCCTTGCTGATATCATTTTTCCTCTGTACTTACTTGCATACCATTTCATGTCGTTCATGAGCTCAAATGGCACATTATCCTACCCCTTACCCCTACACTGCATAGGCCATCCCCTGCCCTGCCTCCTACTATTGTTATTCTTGTTTTCAAAATGGACACCTTGGTTCCATATGAGAAGGTCTTTTAGCCTTGTCTCGTTCCTTCTGTTATCTCGCATGTGTAAGTAGCTCAGTTAGCTATGTAGAAGGTCTTTGAGACCTCTCTTCTGAAGAATTCAAACAGAGAGCAGCACAACCATATCTTGATCTTGAGACTTTACCACTATTCTGTCCTGCTCTCGTTCTTTTGTACACCCCCCTTCCAAATAGCTACTACTGTACAATGCATTTGAAGTCCTCTGTGGCCGTCAGATCATTGACAAGGCCGACATTGAGCTTTCCCTCCGCGACAGAACCTTGTAGTGGCTGGCTTGGCTGTGCGAGAGGTCTGCGGTCGATCTTCCAGGATGGTTCTTTGTGCTTCAGCTAATCATACGAGCTCAGCGATGATGTCAGCCAGACATCTCAGAACGTCTTTTCCTACCGCAAGTTCAGGCCAGCCCTTTCAGCCCTCGTCTTCACTGTAAAGTGGGCTGTTCCCTTTCTCGCACTCCTCCAACACCGCTTGTGAACTGCAGTGAGTTGTGGAATGTCTCTAAAGTACGCGTTAAAGAATCTAGGGTTGCCGATGTGTATCTCCCCAAGTTCCTCCTTCAGCACAATGTCAGCAATGTCAACGTACTTTCGATATTCTGTAGAATTGGCGAAACTGCTAGTGTTGCGCAGCCAGGGCGTCTGTTGGATCGATGATGTAGGATGAGGAAGAGGGGGGGGGTGTGCCTCGCGAGACGGTGTCAATAAGACCAAAGACGGCGTTGCAGGTTTCGACGTTCTGGGATTCAGTAGTGGGAAGCCTTCGGATGACCAGATGTACCAGCCGCCTGTAGTGGTTGTACCCGAAGTTGGCTCCTTGAAGGCTCATAGGCAGATTTGCTAGGTCGGATATTCTTAGGTCTATGTATGATCGTTGATTACTTCCTTTTCATTCTCTTATCTCCTCCGTTGGGTATTCCTTAGTATAGGGCAATTTTAATTAGTAATATAATTAGCGCTCCTAAGCGGAGCGTCCGCCGGACGCACATTGAGGGCAGGTAATTGTGCCAGCTTTGAACATCCGAATTCTATTAGTATGCGGCTTTCATTTCTTGAGAATGACTAAACCCTTCCACCCTGATGAACCATTGATTAGTGAGTGGTTCACTGTCACTATATTTTAACTAATAGGCCAAATTTGGTTGCTGTAGTTACGCACTTGGCATTGCAGCTTCTCTCTACTATTGACCACGCCCCAACTTCATGTTGCAGTTGATGCTATAGAGTGTGTTGTATTACTCTACAAGTTGACGCATTAATTGATTTCAACTTTTCGCTGTCCTCTCAGAACACAAGCCTTCATCTATCAACTACCTAGCCCTGTAATCCATATTTAATATGACTTCCAGTGAGATGGAATACTCTGTTGAGCGAGAGATTGATGAATTCTTCAAGAAGATCTGAGCAACTTGCGCAGCCTGCGACAGTTATGCAAAGAAGCATCTTGAAGACAATGTCATTCCAGTGGCCGTGCAAGATGTGTGCAGCTACACTGTCTACGCCGAGTCTAAGACTGAATTCATTGTTCAATTTTGTCTTAAATTGCTTATAGTGCAGATGAAGACTGTGAATCTGGCTTGAGCTGTTTATGATCACTTCGCTCCTCAGGTCACATTTAAGGGTCTGATTGGCAAAGATATTGATGGGAAAGAATCTTTATATATCTACATCATGACTTGAATAGAGGGGATTAATTACTTGAATTTTCTTCTTAAACATAACAATCATGTATCAGAAAACTTGTCTACATTTTCATCCTGGCGGAAAAATCTTGTAACAGACATCACGAGGTATGAGAAGAATCTAGATTATTGTACATAAAGTTACTGACACGCTGCTAGATTCTTTGTCATGTTATGAAAGGCCTCGCAGAATGTTGATGAAACCTTTCAGAAACACCTTCTTCATCAGTATGAGAGAGAATTGAAACTATTACTTCACTCACTTCCTGATCACTTTCATTCTTTCATCTAGAAGTCTCTCAGCTCACTGTAAGTCATTTTGTCTCTTTCAATGATGTTTTTGCACAAGAACTTTAATGTTTACAATATTATAGTGAATGAAGCATCTTGCAATCTGATTGATGTGATTGATTAGACAGAGACGAAGATTGCATCATTTAATCTTAATCTTCACTCTCATCAGTGACTGATAAGCAAAGTTCATCTTAAGAATGATTAGATCAGATACAATGATTACATTCATTTGAAGAATATTTTCTAAAGCACATTCAGAGAGAAAGCTGAAGAATTAAATGATAAAACAATTAGAATTATCAAGTCAGCAAGAATAGTAGAATTGTTGCTTTCTTGTGATTTTACATCTTGTCTTGTGAATATGTCTTAGTCAGTACTTATTCAGGATGATGAAAGTGAAGAATATAATATACAAAATCTAGATAGACTGTTGATCAATCCAGCTACAAGGTTTACAGAATTGAATGATTATTTCAGACTTATAGACTAGATAATGAATTCAATATATGATGAATGGGATACAAACAACCGACAAGAGCTAACTAATTCTATGATCCATTCACTCCCATAACGGATCACAGAACACCGCATGCAGTGAGAGCGGCCTTCAAGTCTTCGACATTGCATGAGTGCATTCCTCCACACACGCATCTATTTCGTGCGTTTTCCGTGCCTTTAGTGGAAACACAGATAAAGTAAAATTTATACTAACCTTGCCAGTATATGAAGAACAGTAAAGCGTGCCAACTGTTTGCTAGGGGCTAATGAACGACGAGGGATTGAGTAAAATCGAAATTGGAATCACTGACAGAGAATCAATATATCTGGTACTAGTACCCTTTCCAATTGATAGAGACCTTCTCTTATGACCCAAGAGAAACTAGTAGATGCGGTATGCCTGTTTGTAAGTAGTCCCAAATGGACGTTTCAAAGCGGATTACTCTAGCGGTCTGTGTGGCCGCATAGAAGCTAGATCAGTGGGGGCCCTGTAGTCATCCTGGTACCATTGCCCATCCTCTCTTTTACAGCAGTCGAAATACCTATGTTGGGTAGTAGTAAGTCGGAGTGGTAGTGAACCCTCAAATATAGGATGATTTCGGTTGGGCTCAATGAATAGGGGACAAATTCCCTATAACAGATCTGACTTGCAGAGCTGACTGGTATACTACTCGCTGTTGCTAATCACGAATGTGCCTCTTTATCGCCATTCAGTTCTTTTCCGTCAAAATTGAGTTCAGCTCGTCAAACACGGGGAATCGGTGGTGATGTCTGCAGCCCAAGTTTCATGTACAAGTTTCGTGCGGTTCGTATCAGCCCCTGCATCTGGCTGTCGTTCTGGGACAAATTGGGTGGGGTGAACGATTTGCACAATTTTCACAGCAAGGGCAGAGGCGGAAATCGTTAAGCAGCGGCTGTTCAGTCGGAGATTTGGGTGAGCATGCCTTCTGATTACGGATTAGCATGAAGGGAAACAGAGAATCTTATATAATGTCAGAGAGCATTCCTTGGCTGAGCCCCATCCCTGAAGTCTGGATCGATTCTCCTGTACTAAGGGTTGACTGTTAAAGAGTTTTTTTTCGTATGGGGTCATCGCTTCAAATAGAACATATCTAGCTACATTTGCTAGGATAACGTCGATATAGCTGAAAGTTTAAACCTACCCGCCCTCTTAGCTCCATGGTTCCATAATCAGGGTTCGGGCCGTATGCCGCAACCAATGTTGTCGGAGTTGGTTTTTCCTCTGTTACTTGTTTGGCGATGAAAATACTACGTACAGACGTGGACTTTTGACAGTTTACTCTAAGGCCATACTTATGATCGGATCGCCTCAAAAATATGATATCGTAAATCCATCACGCCATATTCACCCATAATTCACCAGCCCCATTTAAGTGCTTGTTGGGTGAGGGAAATAAGGTGCCATTCAAAATAGCAGCGAAGACCTCCACGGTCGCATCCCCCGCCGGCAACGTTCCTCCCTGTACGGCATTGCCAACATTCATGAAAGTCAGCAACGCTTCACCTTTTTCTCCCAGGTGTGGCGCCAGGATAGCCTCGACGTAGTGCAACGTGTTCGAGCCCGCGTGTGAGAGAATTGGTCCGTTCGACCAAGGGCTTGTTGACCCGTCTAAATAGTTCCATCCACCATATGTGTATGCTATAGTGTCTGATGGCAACGTTGGGTACGGTGTGTGCAGTTTCTTGAACGTTTCCGCACTTATTCTAACTGGAGTTGGGCGCCCGTGGAATCCGTCAAGATGCAGTAGTATAAACTTACCGTACGACTCGATATCACAGTGAACTCTACCAGCAGGGCTCAGGGCTGGTGGATTATCGCGCCTGATGAGTGGGCCTCCAATTGGAATTGGGGGATCTGAAGAACTGTTGACCATGTGGCCCCATGGATTGTCGACGGATGAGATACTGGATTCTGGGGGGGTGCCAAAGCCACATTTCATCCCCAGAGGGTTGAAAAGTTGCTCCGCAGCAATTTTTTCCCAGGAAACACCATCGCCCGTGAACTTTTCAATAATCCGTCCAAGAATAACGTAGTTCGTGTTATCGTAGAAAAATTCTCCTGGAGTGCCGATAGGGTCTTTACTCAAAATGCGATTGATCATTAGAAGTCGGCCCTCAAGTGGAGTGATCAATGGATCGTATAGTTTTTCAAAAAAGCTCGTATCAGTCAGCAAGTCATCCTGGATGCCTGTGCGGTGAGCCCCGAGCATGGCGATTGTGGTTTTGTGATGTCCCTTCGACATCACATGAGCGATTTCGGGAAGTGCTTCGGGCAGTGTGAGATCCCAGTTCAGATAGCCTTTGTCAACGAGCATCCCGATGAGCGTCCCCGTTATGGCTTTTGAGTTCGAGCCAAGGTGAAATGTGTCTGTTGCTTTGATTTGGGTGGGGTCGTCAACTTTCCGGACACCAACGGCATCTTTATATACTCTAAAGTCTCCAATCCTTGCAGCAGCGAGGCCAGGTATAGTATACTGCTTCCTGATGCGCTCCAAAATTTGCGTGCCATGCGCTTGGATGAGGTTTCCGATGGCAAGGAACCAAATCCCTACCAGAAATGTAAAGGTTCCCCGCATATTTGGCTGTGGCATTAAAGGTATTGACAGGACTTCCTGTAGTATATATGGGGCAAGTTCTTCTTCCTGCACGGACAAAATCTTTAGCAGTCAGCAGAAACAAATCTTCTTGTCAAGCAACGAATGTGGCAATACTAAAGCCTTACGTGGTACTATACTGACCAACTGAAGCTCGTTATCTGTATGGCTTTGCTAAAATGATGAGGGTGCGGTATAGCCGGTGCAGATATCAGAAATTGGGATATCATATGGATGACCGTACATTCATTGCAGAAAGCAAGGAAGAGGGATCTTTTCCACGGAATAGAAAAGGAATATCGAGCCCGTTTTTGAAGTGGCCAGGAAAAATGATTAATGAAGCGAAGACTTGTGTCCGCCCTGTTGATATTTAGTTCGCTTTGATGACGTGGTGGGCAGTGCAAAACGCGGACACCACTACGATTGATCTATCTGATGTAATGCGCCCACAAAAAAGGGACGATCTCCAAAGCCGTTACGGAGTGGGCAGCAATTTATTTACATATTGCCTGTCTACTCCGCAGCTATGTGGCGGGTCCCTAACCCTCCTCGCATTTCGATTCTGAAACGTGGTGATCATAGGCATGCTTTCGAAAATGGCAGCCAAACGTAAAGATCCCAATTGTTGACCTTTTTTTTTCCAGCTCTTATTTTCAACAGTACACAGCATCACAGGTGTTCCTTGGACTTCATGTACGCCGAGAGCGTCTAGCCTACACAAGAGCAACTGGCATTTTACCACCATTCCCAGTTTCTGCTGCTTCATGGATCACCAAATGCGATTGTCGTCGGGAAGTATGTAAACAGGCCATGCGCCCCCGCTTGCTGCTGGAGGGTCTTGGCAGCAATTGCCAGGGTTCTCTAAGCGATGCGGCTCTTGTAGCTAACGACTAACTCCATGGCCGACTGTCAGCCTTCAACGTCAGTCCAAGCTTAATTGCCTGTTGAGAGCACTTCTCTCTGAGGGATGGGGCGTTGGATGAGAAACCCCTTCATTCAAGCTTTTCAGCCTCGGCCATCCTCTTGTGCCGTGCCAGTGATGGTTATTGGGTCAAACAACAAGCTCCTTGGCTGGCCATAAGGAATAAATTTGACACGGCGGACTTGGCAGCCCGGCATGATATGATACGACAGGATTCAGCATATTCGGCCTGGTGTGACATGAATACGAGTTGGCTCCACCGGATTGTTGGGAGAAATATGCCTTAACGTGTAGTGTGGGCGTCCCTCCCCCTTTTTTGTACTTGTTTTTTTTATTTTTATTTTTTTTTTTAATTGGTGTTATACCGAGGAATATCTCCTCCATTTGTTTTTTCGTTGAAAGGAACGGAGCTGTTTGTTCAGCTTTTCCATTGATCCTGACAATGTTTTCTTTGCTCCCACTTGTTGCGTTGCTTCTAGCCCTTGCGAGCACACCTGCCTCGGGCTTTTCGTTCTCCAAACGTGCCGACACGTCAAGAATCATCTTTCCGCAGAGTGGTGATGGGATCACCACAGGGACTGATCTCGACATTCGTTGGGAGTCTGCCTCTTCCGAGGCCTCAGTCAGTGTCGAACTTCGAAAAGGCCAGGCGCATAATCTCACCACGGTTCATACAATTTCCAGTGCGTTTTACACTTTTGCTCCTCCAAAATAATACATGGAATTGTTTTGCCGGCACTTTTCTGTCCGTCTGTTGATAGTGCCCATGACGAGCAATTCATCCTCTGCTTTCATTTTCCAATCCTTTCAGTTTGTATCTTTACTTGTTTATGGGCATGTATATTTAACTCAACCACTACAGATAACACCCCTAATAACGGCTCTTTTTACTGGCGAAGTCGTGATGACAATTTCCTTCGCGCGTTAACTGCGAGAGTATTACCGAATGCGCCCAGCAGCGGCTGTGATTACGCAATTGCTATCCGCGAAGGGGAGTCTTATATATATTCTGGATATTTTACGATATTAAATCTGAATGACGATGGCGATGGCCTGGACCCGAACATTCGCTGCCCTGGTAATCCTCCGTCGAAAAACTTGGGAGGTGGTGGTGGTGGTGGAGGTACGGGAAGCCAAAATGGTACTGTTGGTAAGTAAAACCGATACTTCCTGAGTCTGACCTCAACCTGACTTGTGAAAGGGCCCAAAACGAATGATGTAAATGGTGTTACCATGGCTATGCTTGGAGGTGCGGTTGGTGGAGCAGCCGTAGGGCTCCTTGTAATCTTTGCGACGGTTCTCCTGTTTGGCCGGCAGAAGAACTGGTTCGTCAATGAAGGAGAAATTCAAAGACTGGTTGAGCAGAGAGTACTGGATTTTAAACCAGCACTGCTTTCTGTTCAACCTCCTCCAGAGACACACTTCAGTGGTCCCTACGAGTTTAGTGGTGAGCCTTACGCTCACCAATTGCCAGTAACGCCAGCAGAGAAATAGACGGACAAGGCTCTCTAGCGATATTGTGTCCAATGATTTTCTTTCTCATTGTTTATTTCAGGGGGTTGCGCGTCTAATTTTAATTTTAAAGTTGTTTTTGACAATAATTATTTTGGCCCTGTGGTGTGAAATATCCACAGCGTGAGCAAGGTGGTCAAGGCGTGGCATTCGTCGAGCAAACAGGATGATGGAGTTTTTCATGGCCATGCCCTGAAACTACCCCCACGTACACTGCCCATCACTTGCACTATTTATTTCCAACCTGGAGTCGTCTTGCCCGTGATCATGCGGGCCGAGCCGGACCTTATTGTCTCGTGACCACCGATAAGAGACCGGGAGAAAAAGTCGCATTGGCGCATGTCACAAAGGTTTCGACGTCCTGAAATAAAATCTTGGAATGTCTGTCTGCACGGACAGCAAAACCGAAAGGAAAAAAATAAAAAAATAAAAAAAGAAAAAGAGCAAAACTAAAAAAATCACTTGAGGGCGCAGGCCCAGATTGCAAGAGAACCGCTGCCAAGAATCCCTTGGCTCCCGAGTCGCCATCAACCCTGAACACCAAAACCAGTAGGACGGCTTGATCTACCGAAGTGGCTCAATGGGAGGAGGGCGCCATGGCTTTCCACACTCTCACATTCCCAGTGTCAGCAGAAGATACATACTGGCCATGAAGGAAAATCTCATTCTCCTTCTGTATGTCCTCCGTACTATTGAATGATTCGATATGGCTGAAAAGCCAAACGAATCAAAAATGAAAGCCCGGTTGCTATGCTGACAAGATCCAGCCTCCGGACGGGGTTTTGTGATAGACCACATGTTTGTTTCCTTTAAGCCTTGCCCCGTGGTGAGGCTCAATCGAGCTTTCGCTCTGGGAGCTGTTCCTCAGCGGTCAGGTGGGCGTCTTGACGAAAGATTTGATGCATAATAAAGCCAGAATGCTCATCAATTTTATTTCGTTGCTCTCTGTTGTGGATTGGCCATTTTTTTCTCAGTACCTCAGCCATGCTCCCCTGGTGTTAAACTTTCTTCTTTGTGCATTGAGTGATATGTTTGCGCTCTACATTAAATATCTAAGCCAGGTCACCCTTTCTCTCTAACACAGCAGGCCTCTGCCAACACTTTCTCCCAAGGCATTCCTACCATGGCATACCAGAATCAGAACCTGTACCAGCAACAGCCACAACATACCAACGACGAGTATGTCGCTCCACGCGCCGTCATTTGCAACGAGCTCTGCTACGGCTGCTCGACAAAACGATTTGCTGTCGCGATTAGAGCTACTGTCTGCATTCTGACCTTGGGCATCACTGAAGCGCTGCGCGGCAAGGACGGTTGGTGTGCGCCTTGCCTAGAAATCCCTGTTGCCCCCCCTCCGCAGCGCAGTCCTTCACGCAGCATGTATGTTAACCAACAGCCAATACCGCCTGCACCGATGGAGGTGTCGATCCCTATGACTACCGCAACGGGAACTGTAACATCCAACACTCAGCCTACCCAGCCGCAAGGTGGACTCCCACAACATTCAGCTCGGCAACCATCGTATGGACATGTATCTCTTCCGCCTGACTCCTTAAATTACTCCTACGTCCAACAGCAACCACAACCTCAACAACCACAGGATTTTGCGGAAACCCAGCAACAACCGCTACCTCAGTTCCAACCACCGAACCAACCGGATCAGCAAACCTATTCCGAGTTCCAACAGCAGCAAGAGATGGACCAGCTGCAATACCAGCAGGACCTTCAGCAGCAGCAGCAACAACAGCAACATCAACACCATCAATCCCAGGAATATACTGAGCACCAACAGCAGCCGTCACAAGTACCCCATTCCCCCCAATCCCCACCTCCCCAAGCAAACCACCAGCTCCCTTGGCAGCAACAGCAACAGCAGCAACAGCCTCCAATTCGAATAAACTCGCCGGTCTATCAGCAAACAATCTCTCCCAATATGGCGTCGAACATGTCGCCGAACATGGCCCATAACATGACTACTAGCACGGATCCGAATCCCATGGCCCATATTATGGTTCCGAACATGACCCCGAATGGGCCTCCAAACATGGCTCCGATTATGATGGCACCAAATATGGTGCTTAATAGCCACTCAGGCAACGGCGCAACTGGTAGTCCTGGCCCCCATCAACTATCTGCCATAGCGACACCGCCCGCAAGCGTAACAAGCACACCCGGGAGAAAACCAGTTAATATCGTCATAAGCCCGCAGGCAATATATACACCCCCGCAGGACGTATATGTTCAGCCAGTTCTACATATTAAGCCCAAAGTGAAGAGGCGGGATTCTTCTTCCAGCGATTCAAGCTAGGTTTGATGTGTCTGGGTCAGGGGACGGGAGCGGGGTGCTGAGCCATACCCATTTTGTAGAGGTATTAGTTTGGAGTTGGAGCCCTTAAGATTTTCAAAGGCTGCATTTCGTGAATGATTTGTTGATGACTGACTGGGGATTGGAGTTATATATAAGTTTTATACCAGTGATATAGTACTAGTTAATATGTTATGTTTTGTCCATTGAGGTATCATGTCGTCGGCATGTTGTTCAACAAAAAAAAGTAAATAACAAGGCGTATTTCTAGTTTCATCGTGATGTATTAATCATTTAGTAGATCTTGGTTCAATCAGAGAACTACCATAAACCGTTCCTCCACCCCGTCACTCGCAACCCTCATCACCTTCCCTTCTCCCTCCAACTTCTTCAAAACCTGAGATACCCCATGGGAGGCTGGAACATGTAAATTCGCTGGGACATCATGGTATATGATTTTCACCAATTCCATTACTGTCCAGTTTCGAAGTTCCTCTCTCTTAACTGGAGAGGGAGATGGCTGTCCGTCTATCCTCGACAATAACGCGCCATATTTTAAAACTTGCAGCACTTCGTCCTCCCGTTGTTGTCGGTGCTGGATGTAGTCGGTTATCTTAGCTTTTCCATCTGGAATCACGTCCCCGTGGCCCGGGTAGGCGCGGCCGGAGAAGCAGTATTGCATCTTTTCCAGTGTGGAGAGGTAGACTTGCAGATCCTCGAAGACGGATGTGCCGTGGCCAAGGACGTCTATAGGCGTCAGTTATTAGGTGCCATGCGAGATCTGGTATATGTTGTGGAAGGCATGGTAAAAAGCATATAGGGGAACATATCGGGCAAAAGATAGAGATCTTTTTTTTTTAAAAAAAAAAAAAAAAATGTAAAGAAAATATGGAGCGTACTATCCCCCGTAAACATTGCATTTTCCTCATCAAGCACAAATACCATATGATCTTTTGTATGGCCCGGTGTACTATAAGCTCTCAACGTTGCGCCTTCAACTTTAAACACCTGCCCGTCCTCGATACTTAACTGCCCGTCCAAATCGGGTTGGTTCTTGTATATCTCCACGTTAGGGCAGACCTGCAGCAGGTCAGGCACGCCCCGAATGTGATCAGGGTGCCAGTGAGTTAGGAGAGTGGTTTTTATTGTTGCATTTTCATTTTCCAGAGTGGATTTTAGGTTTTCGGACCAAACTGGGCAGCCTTCCCCAGTGTCTATGAGGAGACGCTCATGACCTTGGCCGATAAGGTATGTATTCGTTCCTAGCAGCTTGTCAATATTGGAAAATAGACTGGGGGAGCGGGGCGCAGTTGGGCTTGCCTTGGAGTGTAAACTGCAATCAAGAGGAGTTTTTTTGGCCGACAGTTAGTTAATATCCGAATCCAAAAGCGAAATAATATAAAGAAAAGGAGATATAGATATGGCAGTGGACAGTTAAAATTATAAATCCATTTTCCCCGTGTCACTAATACTCCCCGGAAGGAAGAAGAAACGTATGGAACAGTACCTTCCCGGGATTTCCACCTAAAATCCGGATTACCCTGTCGCTCAATCTCTCGATATCAGGGAGATGTGGAAGCTGCACGGCCATGGTGCAGGTCGTAGTTCACAAGCGATCGCGCTAGTTCAGTCCAAACATCTGGGCATGATTAGTTTAATGTTCCGCGCGTCTAATATTGGGACAGAGCAGATACATACAGACAGACAACCCCTGAGATATTTATGCGTTGATACTATGTTTGTATATAACTGGTGGACAGCATTCTACACTTTTGTGGGCTGGGGGAAGCATGGACTGGAAAATAAGAACGGATGATGGCCCCGATTGCGTATCTAGGCACACCCACTTTTACATATTTATAATCGTCGCCATACTTGAATATACGGTGTAGATGGGATCCCGCTTTGTTCAGGCCTGAAGATGCGAATGCAACGAGTGCGTGCATGTTGGGTTTGAATCAGCCGAGGTAAAGTTATTCTTTCCACGATTGCATCATTTCATGATGAGTGGTTAATGGTTAAATAATAGGCCGCCATCGCGACGTATCAAGATGAAAACGAGCACGGAATCTGCGCTCCATCTCGTCCTATTTTCCTAATTGCAACTTCACGGGGTTACTGTTCAAATTTGTTACTCGAATTAATCACCAAGATAAATATTTGAGAGCCAACACGCTTCAATTCTTGCTGATTACATCCCGTCCGCCCGTGGCTGCACTTTGATAGTAGTAACTTGACGATGTTGAGCATCCTTTCCGCTACTCTGTACACCAATACAGAATAGCGCGTATATGCTTATCATAACAATTCCAAGAGCCTTTGACCTAACATGCAGAACCTCGTTGATGATGATCGGAACATTCTAAATAGGTTTTGGTGAGTAAGTACAGCGCAAGTGGCTTATGGTTTTCCTCCATCGAATTCCGCGTTTTTCCTCCGCCGCGCTGACCTTCTATGTAGTCATGATGGTCGCCCCGTTGAACGTCGAACGGTGACTAGTGAAGCGAATCAGAGAGGTGAAACCTAGGGCTTTAGCATTCATTTGGAGCATTCATCTGGATTTCGACTCTTTCGCTCGAAACTCTCGATATTACATCGACCATTATATTTGAGCCGGCTATATTTGGTATATTGCCGGGAAACTCACAGTGGTCCCAAAATGTATTAGACTTATGGTTTAGTGAAAATATGAGGTTAGTGCCCTGTTTGAACTCCGCGTGCGGGATCTTCCAATGCGTACGTCCTGAGGAGCCAATATTTTTCGCTGGCTTACATGGTGGGGTCTGGATGGTGCATCTGATGTTCAACCTATACATCCTTTGTCCTGAGTGAAAGGTAGGAAAGGAATATGAATGTGCTAATCCATCTCGCGGGAATGCTGTTCGATTGAATCTACCCAATCGAGATTTGCCAAATGGACGCAGTAACTGGATACTAGTTTTCGGGGCACTGTCAGATGGCCAATCCATACCTACCCGAGGGAATGAGCTGATTTTAGCCTACTGACAAGATTATCGTATTCACCTTGCACTTGGTATGACTGTTTCAGGGATATTTTTACCCGGCAAACATTTCAGTAGGGCGCGATTGCATTCCCATATGCCCAGATCTTATGCGCTGGTGAAGCTGGGTACCATGAAGTCACCGAATAACTATGCCTGTATGACCCCTCTCTTTTACCCCATTGCGGCTGGGACTTTCACATTCTGAGCCCAGTTTATCCGCCTATTGCTCACCTATTTATTTCTCGCACTTTTTCTACTCCACTGTTTCTCTGCTCTACCGACCTCTATGGTCCAGGTCGCTTTACTTTCGTGAACGCCATGTTTCGTTCCTTCTCTACTATCATACATATGTTTATTCCTGTTTAATTCCTACCATCTATAGGTTTTATCCGCCTCAAAGATGTTAACTAGTCTGTTTCCGCCTTGGTGAGGCGGTAGGGCGTATTCTTGATCTGGCCATCTGGCCCAAGGAATGTACGCAACATAACTGCATCGGACGTGAAAAGGGGCTCTCCATCAGGCTCTTCCTAGTCTTCCTCTTCCTCCTCAAGCCTAAAAGACCATTCGATGTATAGGCGGTCGACCTAATTACATGTCTACCCTTTGAGCGATAGCTTTGATACCATTCTCAGCCACAGACAAGTTCTCAAACGCGGCAATATTGATCATGGGCAGGGAGGACTGAAGGGTCCGTCCCACAGTGGGCAACAGCCTTCTATGATAAGGTTATTTGCAGATGGCACCCACCGCCGGCCATCATATCCGACCGGGACCCGCGATTCAATTCCGACTTCTGGGAATGTCTGCTGCAATGAAAGTAAGTAGCTGGATGATTACAGCATATAACTCACGATCGAACGGGCGAATTGAGCGCATAAATCTTACAGTGGAAGTCATATTGCGTACACTGTTCATGTTTTTTATAGTTATACTCCAAGCTATTTTTCACTCCTTTGACAATTTGAACACTGCAAACCAATCAACACGTGCTACCACCGCAGCCACTCTCGCTCCCCCTGTTCTAGCAGATATCGGTATGACCGCTCCGGAGAATGAGGAAAAAGCTCTCACTGGTCAACATCGTGCAGACCCAGAACTACAATCCGCCTTCTAGGATACTATATCAGGGGGTCGAAGTTTTCTAAGTTATTTCATGATATCAAAAGGGAATAACAGGTCCGAACTCTACTATCGACACTTAGAGGGATGTTCCAGAAGCTAAGCCTATCAAAACTGCTGATGATATACAACTAGGTTGTTCTGCTGCGGACGTACATTTTATCAAATCAATAATGTATTCATTCAGCATATCTGCGAAAAAGGCCACGCCTAGCGTTGACATATCGAGCCCACCGGCTCGGGCTTTTTTTTCACTTAAATATGACCTGCGGTCTCATCCGGACGAAATGCACTATGAGTGCGATGGGCTGTCGTTACTATTGGAGTGAGGCTGCTATGACGTGTGATCATTCATGAAATCGTGTATGCACGACTTATAGACACGGATTCAGAACAATCCGGAACGGCGTTGCTAAGTGTTTTTATTTTTTGGGCTCTGTTGAAACTCCTGTGGCTTTATTTCGAAGGGAATGAAACGCAGTACTGTGCCGCCCAGAATGGCACTGCTGGGCTCCAACTTGCCATCGTCTTGGTTCCCTATCGAGAGGATTGTTGGGGAAGTTTAAAGTTCTCCACCTCGCCAATGCTCCCAGAAATTTGCAGCAAAATGGAAGATCCGCTTCGGCTCTACTCCGTACTTGCACATCTCTTGTCGTTTGCATTGACGATATTATCATTTATTTTCACTATCATGAGGAATATCTGCTTCATTTTGGCTAGGAGTCATCCAAGCTTGTTTCAAGTGGTCGTGGCCTTGTTATTAGTAGTCAATCGCAAATGGGGTACGACAAAATGTTTCGCCATATCAAAACTCTGGGAGACCATTGCTCTCGGCGGACATTTCCCCCTTCACATGAAGTTAAGGCAAATTGCCAACAAGCTCTCCTCTTCTGGACAGGTTATTTTCAAACGGAATGATCTCGGTCACCAGGCTTGCTTGCACAGATGCAGTCACGTACGACACGAGAAATACTGCAAGGATTCCATGAAGTACATATTGCACGGAATAGGCTTGCATTTTTTTTTTTTTTTTTTTTTTTTTTTTTATATTTCCAGCATTCAATTCCCTAAGAACCAAGCAACAATCGGGCAAGTTATTGGAATAGCAGAAGCTGTACTCCACGCAATCATTATCGATTATTCTAGCTTTCCAATACTCAAGGTTGGGTGAAAGTTTCACTCTATCTCTCTCGAGTTACACTTAGAGATCCAGTTTGGTTTCCGTTGCCAACACTCAGGAATGCACACAAATCATGCTTCTCATATTATAACGACTCGGCTAAGCAGCTATTTCTCACGTGGCATTCCCATAAACAGATGAATCAATATTTCTCGACCTGTCAGCACTTCACGCCGGATCAGCGCACGCGAGCTCGAACTAAAATCTACTCCATCATCGCCCATTATAACACGCCACATAGAAGTCTCGTCAAATGCAACCGCCCGCTCCTTCTCCGTTATACCTACGAATATGCGCGCTCCGACTTATCCCAGGACATAGTCCTATACCTTAAATGAAGCGCGGAGACTGGAATCTCGTCTACGAGATGGTAGCTGCGTCACTACTCAAGGATGGAATATGAGAATTTCAGTCATCAGATGGTTGGACGTGAATGCTACGACGTAATTACAATTTCCACCGCCTTTGCGTCGATTATATTCAGAGTGGCCCATACCACGCGCTAGCGGCCTATGAAAAGGTCATTGGTAAGGGTCAAGTGTGACATAAATTCCTTCACAAATCGTATGCCATCGTTCAAGATTGCTACCGGAATGGACCATTTTCAACCAAATCAGAGCACCAAGAGGCTGCAGACCACAGCGTTTGTGGACAGCCGTGCTGCTAAATAAGGATGAGGTTGATCAAGAGAATGTCAATCACATCGCCTTTGTCTAACATTAAAGCGATATGAAGACCAGAACAGGAGCGCTCAGAAGATAAGAAAATTCTTCGCAATGAGTTTGTATTCGAGGGTCTGAAAACCGAAAAAGCCATAGAGAAATAACATCCTGATGTCACTGGAAGAATCTAATCAACACCGATATGCGTCGCCACATACCATATGAAATCTTGTTACTGAATTATTCAAAAAGTTCGAACTTTTGATAGGCACACCCATTGTTCTTTCCTGTGCTACGAGGAGCAAACTTCAACGCGGTCCAATTAGATGCGTTTCGTGGGCTGCAACAGATAGATGGTGGCATTGGACTTATCCACGGTCCTCCTGGAACGGTGAGGACCTATTTTAGCATCCAGTGTATACTTCCATTTATCTGTATTCTCAAGACTACTACTAGTAGTAGTGTTGTTCATCAGGCGCGAAAAATGGATAGGACAAGAGAAAAAAATATACGCCCTGGAGGTGAAATTGGGGTTCTCCCTGAGTTAAGAGAATTGGAAATGCGGTGTCGACCTTCTGGAGCTGCAGTGGGTAATGCATGCCGAAACTGGTTTGGGCTGCATATCTGATGTTATTGTTATACATCAAAGGTAACGAGAAAGATGCGTGATTGGACCACTTCTATCCTAGTCCCAAGTGAAAGTCATAATCTTCTCCAGCGGAATTTTATATCTGAAAAAACCTAATCAAAGCTATTTATCGCGCGAGCCTCACGATTATTTATTCTTAGATTCGGCTTGTCTATCGGTCAAGATCTACAAAACAAGGAGAAGGATTTGCCATCGCTTAGTCAAGTGAAAACAAAAAACGAGGTACAGCTGCGATCACGCATCTACAAAGAAGTTAACTTAGAGAGACTTCATCCCTGGCCCGGATGAAGTTGCTTCGTCTAGGCTAACGATTCTGGAAGGGGACTTGGGCCGCTTGTTCGTTCCGCCTTTAGACAGATGTGCATCTGCCAGCCCAGGGTCATCTGGCGATGATGATTACTCGTATTTGGGATGAAAGATGATTGTCACTGATGTCCCAGGTCGATTGCCATGTCGAAACGGATTCCCCATTGCCAAAACCATTAAATTCCTCTTTGTTCCATTTTCCTCGCAATACTCCTCCTATTACCTTCGAGCCTATCCGTGACGAAGACTACAGAAAGTATCACTGACCTCCGCCAGGCGATCGATCTACGTGTTAAGAGTTTGTCCCATGCGTTTTATGACCTTTATGTCCAGATGTTAGTAGTCACGGAGGATGGATGCTTTTGTTCCCTGCGCTCTTTTGGCACCAGGAATCGATGAAAAAGGTACATTTTGCCAAAATGATTTCCTGACTGGTCAAATATGGCTACACGATATTTTTGGGTTACATCCCATGTTGTTCTACTGTACGTAATGTACAAGTATCTCGACAGTTACACAGCAAGGAAATTGGGTCATCCTCTCGATCGTGCCCTATAAACCCCAACAGCTGACCAACATAGCGGATCCGTCGATATTATTCGTGCTTCTATCACCCACCGGGACCTGGAAATTACATGAACAGACTATATAGATCACGCACTGACGAAGACTTCGTAGTTACTATAATATCAGCGTCACCAGCAACTTCCGAGAAGAGCGAAAATAGTTCTCAGGCAGAGGCATGGAAGTCTGCTGGCAATGTTTTGACGAACATATTCACCTACGGGCCCCCTGCCTTAACTAAAACCCGCCTGCCTCGAATCATCTCTAGAGATAGAAGAATCAGCCAATTGATTTGACGTACTAAAAGGGAACGCGTGTTACAAAACAAAGTGTGATTGCTCCACGGTCGTGGGAAACTACCTACAACTCAGCCGAGAAACACCCAGCTTCTTTCACCCAGACTAGCTGGACTCCTACCTATATAAATGGTGCCTGTCCGAAGACTATGGGCTGCGTTCCCTGTGAGGGAGGCCAAACAGCCTAAATTGGACACAAATCTAACTATGTTTGAGGATGATACCTGGCCTCATGACTGAGTTAATAAACAGTCTTTTGTTCCAAATTGCCAGTCGGTAGTAGATAGCAACAAGAACCGAAGGAGACGAATTAACTCCCGCATCATATGGGGACCAGGCCCCGCCCCCTCCGCCGCCAACCACTGTTCATACATCCCTTGGAGGAGCACCAGCCCCCCCAACCGGTGCAACCTCTTGCACTTTCCCCAAAAATCCTCCCCCCCCCCCCCCCCCCCTCCTCCGGACTCCACACCCGCCTCCTCCCGCCCATCCGCGCTCCCAGCGCACCCCACCTCCTCTCCCGCATTGCTCGCGCTCTCCTCCCCCACCGAAGAACTACCCCGCTCCACTGGCGGCACCACCACCCTCACCATATTCTGCATATCCCCTCTTCCTCCACCTCCGCCGCCACAGCGGACGCCTGGCGCTTAGCCACCCAGGGCACATCAAGCTCGCTGACTAGACTGGCCAGCTCACGTCGCTCGGGAGAGCACGCGCACCCGCACACCCTGGACGGCCACGAACCACACGGCACCCCGGAGGTACATACATCAGGCGCTTAACACGCCCAGAGAGGGTAACCTACCGTGCTTAGTTTTGGTACAGTACAATGCATAAGCGCACGACAAGCGCGAATAAGCACCAACTCACCTGCTTGCAGGTATGATGATGATTTTGACCACAGGGGCCGCAATGTTTTCTCGCCCCTGAGGGCACCTCACAACTGAATTCGACATCCCCCATACGGGGAAGACACCTCTCACACAGCGTTCGCCTAGCAGGACAATATCATCAGCATTTTTCAGGAAAAAAACCACGCCGCACGGCCAATACTCGCAGATAGCACGCGCTGCCACGATCCAATGCTCATGGCCAAGGCTGCGGCTTGATCATGGAGAAAAACAACGAGAAAAGGGGAATACTGACCCGAAATCGGGCACATCAATCCCTGAGGGGGCAGACACACGGGCTTGCTTTGCCATTGAAATATGGCAGGACAGGCACAGCAGTAAAGATTGAAAGAATTCGTTTTATTGAAACACAAGGAGAAGAAGATTCGGTACGAACTTTGAAAGAAAAGTAGAAACAGCGAGACAAGTATTTACTGTTTTCAAACCACAGTGGTCTCACCATAGCAACGCTTCACAAAGCAGTGATTCTCAGTTTACAACACAATTCTTAAAGCAACAAATCAATACTACTATTTTGTTATTAATCACATAATACAGCACGCAAAGCACGATATCACCCCTAGAACGCACGACCACGACGTTAATATCTTATTCCGTACGCTTGTATAGGGCACCGCGGACGGTGTCTCATAAGAAAGGGGGCAATTGTCATGCCATATGCATTAACATTTCGCTTATGTCGCTTATGATGGCGCTACTACATACATACTTATATATATCGAGTATTCGAGAAGGCAGCGAGTAGCTAAATACCTATAGTTATTACTACGCAGCCCTACGGCTACTCGCACACACATATATTGCCTTTTCCTTTGCTATTAGTTCCTCACATCGTCTATTCGGTACTACGCCCTCACAGTTTTTATATGGCGGAGCCAATCGAAGGTAGTGAGCGATATATGAGATTGCAGTTGGTAAGAAGTTAACCTTTAAAATTAAACTACTTTAAAATGTTCCAAAGTCCTAAAAAACGAAATAAAAAACTTCATACCGATTCGAAGAGAAGCAAGCAGCCTTCTCTCAATAATGCAGACAAACTGAGTGACATGGGTTGTAGAAAAAATATATATATTATTTCTGAACGACAAAGCAAAAGCAGAAATACTCATAGTATCAATAAGAGAAAACTGGTATTCAAGAGTCAAGACTGTGAAGCAAACTTCAGAATCACGTCTGCTAATTTTGTCACGCTCTATCAGCGCTGATTCTATGGATAGGTTGTTACAACTCTTGATCAGGAGTAACGTTACTCCGTAATATGCCCAGCATTTCATTTTTCAACTCAAGCTTCCAACAACAAAGGAACACCCATGACCCATCTTCAGGACTGGGGATCAAACAAAAATTTTGCCCCTGAAATGCATGAAACAAGTCAGATATTTAAGTAGCGTAGGACAACTCGAAGGCAAAAACAAAAAAAAAAAAAAAAAAAAAAAAAAAAAAAAAAAAAAAAAAAAAAAAAAAAAAAAAAAAAAAAAAAAAAAATAGAAAAACCCGGGAGGAAAATACTAAAAAATAAATAAATAAATAAAAGATGACAAATACCTCGATATCATAGCCCAAAATACTCCGTAAGACGAATTAATATATAAATGGTCGATGTCTTCTTGTTTTTCTTTTCTTTTCTTTTCTTTTTTTATTGCCATTCCAATCTAATAAATTTGGAATCAAACAAAACAAAAAACTTTATGTATCAAATCAAATCCCGGAAGGACACTGCTATCTAAACCGAAAACCAAGCTCCTATGTAACGAAGTATATATCAACAAGGTCAAAAGACAAAAAGTCAGGCATCAAAAAAGGGAGAAAGGAAAAAAATAAAACAAGCTAAAAAAGGGCCGTTGCTTTAAAGGTATATCATAAAAGGAAAAAGAAAAAAAAAAAAAAAGAAAAAGAAAAGGCCAAACGAAAAATATATATATATATAAATAAAATAAAAATCAAGCCCATTTCCCCAACAACGCCATCAACATCGCACCCAAACAGAGCAGCGCAAACGCAGCAAGCACCTCCCGAATCGGTGCTCGCCGCATCGACGGACTGAACATAAACTCATGCGCCATCAACTCCACCAGCGCCGTGTAGATCAGGATGCCCGCGGAGATCGAGTCGAAGACGCCATTGACGATCAGCGTCGTGCGGCCCTCGGGCGGGTACGTCTGGCGCACGCCCAAGCCGATGGCAATGGCAATCGGGGTGGACAGGCCGAAGGCGACGGCGAGCATGTACGGGGTGAGACGCTTGGAGCGGGGCCAGGGGACGGTGGCGAGGCGCGAGCCGAGCCCCAGGCCCTCGAAGGTTTGGTGGAAGACGAGGACGACGTAGAGGGTGATGAATTCCTCGCCGGCGACGGCGAGGGTGAGGCCGATGAAGATTGAGTGGAAGATTATGCCGAATTCGAGGATGAAGATGGAGGTTAGTTGGGCGCTGTAGTCTTCTATGAGGGCGGAGAGGGAGTGGTGGTGGTGCTGGTGGTGGTGACCATTCGCATTGTCATTGTCATTGTCATTGTCGTGGGTGGATGGTTTCTCAGGAGAGGAGGAATGACAGGGGTCGTTGGAGGAGGATGTATCTGAGGGGTGATCGCGGGTGTGGCCCAGGTGGTCCTGGCCAGGGATATGGGTTTGGCGATTGGAGTGCAGGGATGGTGCAATTTCGGATTGGTGGTCATGAGCATGGGCACGCGCATGCACAAGAGTCTTGCAAGGGCGGTCACCGTCGCCACCACCGTCAGCATGGCTGTGGCTGTAGCTGTAGCTTCGGCCGTGGTTATGTTGATAGGACCCATCTTCAATCTCCTTGGTAATATCGGCATCTCCAAAGCGAGCGAACCGCATGACCATCAGCTCAATAAAGAAGAGTAGGATGATGGTCATTAGCATGATCCCTTCCACCCAGGGGTATTCGGTAACAGGTCCGGTGAGGCAGGGGTTGCTCAGCGCTTCATGGGCGGGCGCAAGGAGGTGGATAAAAGCCGTGGCCACGATGACACCGGAGCCGAAATACTTTGCAATGAAAAATGCCCAGGGGGCGACGTTCATTCGCGGTTTACCGTTTTTCAGGGCCCCCGGACGAACCCAAACAGGGAACAGGGCACCGAGAGAAGAACCGACCAGGACAACGAACACAGCGGATATACGCAGGCCCAGACGGCCGTCATACTCGTTGCCTGTAGCACAAGAATCGGGAGCGACACCCCCTTCCTCAGCACGGGGCATGAGAGCTGAGAGGTAGGCGGAATCCAGCATGGCGAATTTCGTGCCAACAAATCAAAAACGAACCTAACTGCCAGTATTAACTCGAGGAAAGACGGGGTTGTTTGTTTGGAAAGAAGAGCGGATTGGATTCACGAGTGATTGGGAAGTAAAAAGTATAAAAAGGGGTCGAGAATTAGGATCCAGAAGAATCCCAGGGCGAGACGTGATTAGATATATAAAAATGAGTATAATAAAATGTGGGCTATCCAAGATCAGAGAGTATATGTAATGTAGGGAGTACATGTAGTATGTATGTACTGTACAACAAACTAAGACAAAGACACACAGACAAAGACACAGACAAAGACACAGACAAAGACAGCATTCGAGCGGGGGGAAAGTTGTGTAAGTTGTACGCCCGACGCAATTGACAATTGGGATGCGGGTTGTCAATGAATGGCCATGCATACAACATGCACAAATATATATATATATATGGGATAATATATATGGGATATATGTGGGAGGGGGACATCGTATTCGGCCTGTTTGTCGAGGGTAATATTGAGGGAATAATATGGGGTAACGTGGTATCGGAACCGTATCGAAGATTCTGCATCCAGCAGGAGCGCGCGGCGGGGGACCTTGGGAGCAAATACCTCACAAAAACAGGAAGGACCTTGGGGGAAAACGAAGCGTAGGGCTGCTGAGTCAGCCGGACTGTGTGGGGGCTGTTTGTTGATTGGCCAGTTCAACATTGTAGGGTTAAAGAGGGAAGAGATGACATATATGTATATAATTATATATATAAATATGCCCATAAAAGATGAGATCAGATTGGAAGATATAAGGGAAAAGAGGTAAATGGAAGAAAGGGGCCAAATTCAAATTCAAATTCAAATTCAAATTCAAATTCAAATTCAAAAAAAAAAAAAAAGCCCTAGATCCCCAACAGAGCTCCTGCCTCTCCAAGTCGCGATGGGGACGTCGCGGTGTCAGTCTGCGTCTGCGTCTGCTGCTTACTCTCCTCCTCCCGTTTTTCAGCCTCCGGTTTCTCATCCTCAGGCTCAGTCTCCGCGTCTTCGTCTTCCTCAACTTCTCCATCAATCATTTCGATATGAACTAACCCCGTGTACAACACATATCCCACAAACATCCCGAGCCCAGCCAACACAGTCGCTATAGATGTATATAGCTCTCGTCGTTGCACCCTAGCCACCGTCGCCACTAACTCCCTCTCCTCCCAGTGGCCCAGTCCCTCCTCCGCAGCTGCCCGTTGCAATCTCGCGTTGGCTCTGATTTCCCGCACAATCGGGATCGAATCCGCGATCCCTTCCAGCGCTCGCTTTCCCACTGCTGCAAGGCTAACCTGCCCCGGAGCTCGCCAGGGGAGGCTCGACGGGAGTGCCGGGCTGTCTGTAAACGCCATCGAGACCTCCACCGGCACCGCCCCGAAACACCGTGACCGTAATCGATCTGCATACGTTGCTAGCCGCGGAGTTTGTTCCACGGCAGCATCTCTCAACCATGGGTATGGGAGCTGAGGAACCAGCGCCAGGGAGAGATAGCCGAGCGCCAAACAATCTAGGCTGGATGGAATTTCGGACGATAGTAAATATCCCTTGCGTCCCAAAAGTTCCTCCAGAGGTAACACGAATGCGCCGGTCATAGCGTCCAGTCGTATCCTGTTTCGTTGTGAAGACTTGCTTAGCAAATCGCTCACTGTCGCCTGCGGCTTGCGGGCAAGGCTTTTCGGGATTTTGCTTGATAGATTACTGGGATCCCGTGCCTGTTGTCTCTCCCCCTCCACCATCTCATCGAGATCAAGCGATGTGAGGCCAAGGTGCTCCGTCCGTTTCTTGGCTATTTTGCGAATTCGTGGTGGTATTATCCATTGGTTGGGCCATTGGAGAAGCGACGCATAGGCTAGTGATGTCACGTTGTTATAATTCTCACTCGACACGTACAGTGAAAGGTCAATTAGCGGCTGGCCTTGAGATTCGAAAAAGGAAGAGAAACTGTTCGAACATTTTTATTGCTGTTAGGTTTTGTAATAGAATAGTCTTGCGCTGCAAAAAATATGTATTTGACTTGGAAAAAAAAACTCACGCAATGCAATCTGCCTTCTCCTTATGGCCCATCCAGCGATCCAGGTCCCATTCTCCATCGGAGTATTGGCTCAGATAGGCCACAATATTTCTGAACCGGCTGATCCACCTCGTCCCGGTCCATAATGCAGGTAGTTCATCTGTAGGAAAAACCAATTCATCAGCATTCATATTCCAGAAGACAAAACGAAAAGTATAGTAGCTGCACAAAAAGAAATCACTTACTCGTCGGCACCCTCCCAGGGTCACTGTCTGCCACCAACACCCACTGTTCCCGTTCCCCGCCAGAAGAACACCTTTTCTTAGCTGGGACAGCCAAAGCAAAGTATGCAACCATGGCAATACATTGCGGATCAATCGAAGGCAGCCCAAATGCGGGACCCCAAATATGCAATTCGAATACCATGTTATATATATATAACGTATTCAAATTTTAGATTTTTCGGTTGTCCTTCCGCCTAATGTATATTTTTTTCCCTCCTTATATTTCCGTTCCACCACCCCTTCTTCACCTTCACAGTCCCAACAGGCCTGTCACTACCCTCTTCAACGACGAAGTCGGCGATGGGCTTTTTTTTTTTTTTTTTTTTTTTTTTTTTTTTTTTTTTTCTTGAGCGGGTCTAAGTCGTAGAAGTAAGTAGTTCGCACGCGTAACTATTTCCCATTCTGCCCAACTGATTTGGTTTCTTCTGGCTCCGATTGACGCGCTATCCGAGAAGCACAGGCAGTATGTCCTTGAGGCAGATCTGGAGAAGGATTGGAAGTGGAAGATAGGAGTTCTAGAGTCCTAATACTAGTTACTAGTTACAAGTTACTATCCCGACAGATTAGTAGCTCCTTGAAGTACAGAGTAAGAACACGTATAGACTATGGAAGGGGGTAATACTAACAGGTTTAGATAGGAATGGACTATGCGTACTGGAGTCGAATTGCGGTACTGATCAGTCGCTACAAGGGCTGAACTTTGTGGTCGGAAATCTGATATAAAGCCGTTGGGAGCGCATCCGCATGAATATCATGAGATCAAATTACTTAAATAGGCTTAGTGCAGTGTACTATGATTGGCTGGTTTGGTTGGTAAAATTCAGCGGAGGGTTTGAATTCTACGAAAAAAGAAAAAAAAAAAGGCGTCGAAGCTGCAAGAACCAGGCAGAAAAAGGAACTAGTGTGTAATACCCTGTGCGAAGTAACAAACGTTCCCAAAGAGGCAATGAAGAGCGGCAGAAAGTTTGCGCTGTAGGCCCAAATCAGCAGGCGGCCGAGGTGGTGGTAGTTGGGCGCTGGGTGATGGTTTTGTGGTTGTGGTTGCGGTCGTGGTTGTGGTTGGGTTTGGATGGATCTGGCGATCCACCACAGGCCATATATCCCTTACCCTGCGACAAGCGCGATTCCTGGGCCACTGTGAGATGGCGGTGGCGAAGCCAACTGCTGATGATATCAACCAATTGGTTGCTCTCGCGAGCAGGTCTGGTTGTAACACTGTAGAGAGATGGAAAAATGCAAGAAATGCCATCGATGACATAGTGGCAAAGGACGCCCATGATCGAACTGCAAAAATACTCAATGCAATAGCCACCATTCTTGTTGAACGGCCTCGTGGAGGCGTTTTTGCTGTTGGAGCACGAATTATCCACTCACGAAGCCTCCTTCAAGAGGGTTCTGTACAGTTATTTTTAGCAGGCAACGACAATATCCCTGATGAGATGAAGCAGTATCTCGAAGATGTGTGGCAAATCTTGCAGAAGATGGCGGTGGAGAATCGAAAAAAATTGCTAAAGAAGTCACACATGCGCCGTTCGAATTACTTTGACGTGACTCCTCTTAAGAATAACGACACTGAGGCGACTGGAATACCTGCAAATTACCTGGAACTAATGCAGAAAGTCTATATTCATGGAAGCAAGAAGTGGCTACAACGACTGAACAAGTTGTACTCTGCATTGCGCAAATTCATAGACGTTGTTTTCAAGCATGTGGTACCAGGGCTTGCGGATAATGATAGTGAATATAAGTTGTTAGATGATGTTGTCTATGTACTGAGGGAGGTTGAATGGATCAACACACAGCTTGAAGACTCAGAAGGTCGGGACAAGACTCCTGAACTTATGTCAAATGAACAATTTTTGAGACGAATGTGCGGAGTTGGCTCTGTAGTTAGCAGTCTATCACCCGATAATTTTACTCGTCTGGATAAACTAAATGAGGCGGATAAAGAGGCTCGTGAGTATCAAGTCTCTACTTCATCTTCATGTCTTCTATGAAAGTTAACTGTCTTTCTATAGGAAAACCAATTTCATGTCGATTAAACAAGTTTGTGGCCTTGCAATTTGCTATAGCACAGCTGGAACGATTCACACGATCTCCACGGTTTTATCGCATTCTCACAATGAAATTAGTAGAAGTGATTTGTATTAATAAATCAGAGACTACAGTTACTCTACCTTCTGATGCAGCAGGCTGGATAAACGTTTTAAAATTGGCTCTCAAAACATCCAGCTACGAAATGAATGAGAAATCAGAAACTATTCTTCTCAAGACCACCCCGCAGTTGAAAGAAAATACATCTAAATGCCCTGTACACTGTGAGTTTAATCTGCTAAAGTATTTCGCATCCACCGATTTTAAGCCTCCTCCAATCAGCTACATTGGTGTTTATAAGCTGTCATGTGCAGCTTGCGCAGCAGTATTTGCTGCATGGAATGAACTTCATGATCGCCGGTTTAAGACTCGAGGATCACATGGGAAATGGTATCCCGCATGGGCTGCACCAATGGGATGGGAGAATAAAGTCAACGAGGAACAGTTGTACTCTTCTATATATCAGAAAATTTCGGACTCGTTTACACAAGCACTGAATGAGCGAGGTTTTATTACGCGAATCCTCAGCGACAGCTCCGCGGATTCTGGGGAAGAGCTCACGGGTTTTGAGGCTGAGAACAGAGAAGGAGTTGCCATGGCACTATTCAGGAAAATGAAGGAAAGTGAATCTTATCAAGAGCAAGAGAAGAAGGAATTATGATGATACATCTTTCTTTTCTCTTTTCTCTTTCCATTTTTTGACCCTATGCAATGAGCCAGCGAGATAAGTAGTTTATGAAGCATCAATGTATGTATGTGAATTCTGAACCTCGCATACTTAAGTCTTTCCGCAATGATCTTGTCAATACTCGATATATCTTGTTATGAGGGTTTCCCTGACACCATATTTATATAGATGGAGCAGTGCTTAAAGCACTGCTAGAATCGAAAGGAGATTTGCTTATTTATTCGAATAGAGATTTTAAAGATAATACTTAGTATAGAGCAGGCAGGGCGAGCTAGAGACGCGAAGAAAATACAGAGTACCTGTGAGACTTGATACTAACCACACTTTAAATGCCAACCATTTCATCAGTCCACGAACCTCTGCCTTTAAAAAAAATAAATTGATCACCATCACCATACCAAATAAACAAGATGGATATAAACACATCGTTGAAGAGAATGCTTGAAGTTGTTATGGTGTATTGTTGTGGGCTACTACTAGTATCTTATAATCTGGATTTGTACGGAGTAATACATAGCCCATACTGATGCCAAGAATACGCGAGGCAGATACAGCACGGTCAAACACTCTGTAACAACGAAGATGAATCACAACACGAACACCGACGACGCAGACATACAGCAATGAGATGCTACTGAGATAGCACATAGAAGAATAGCAATATATGGCTGTGTTGCTTGGTGATACAATCTTCCGTTGCAGAATGAGAACCACACATACCCGGAATTGAAGCTCCTACTTTGCCGCCATGCCTCCAATTAGACGCTACCTGCGCATCAGCAAGTACTCTGTGCTTGAATGCAGGATATATCTTGAGAATCCTGCAGACTCACGTTGGTTGCTTGACGCCCGCGACCCAGCCCTACCCCGTGTCTTCGAGAGTATACGGCCTCTGGTCCTCCCCAAGCTGAGGGAGGAAACTGAGCGAGCACGTGCGAAGAAGAAGTCGAAACCAGTCAAAGACGTCCTTGCTCAGGGTATGGTCTAGTTCCAATTTTATTTTATTTTATTTTTATTTTTATTTTATTTTATTTTTTTATTTTTTTTGCAAATGGAGCCTCTTTTGAAAATGCTGTGTGGTTAACGGGTTTAATAATAGATGACTTTGAGGTATCGATTTTCCTCCGTGAAGGAGGCACTAACCATTCGATTGTTACAAAACACAAATCCTTCAACAACCGGCCATCAAAGATCCAGAGTAACTCGAATAAATTAACTGGGAATGATGATTCCCCGATCCACATCCCCGATGATCCCTTGAAGATACCAACTATTTCACCTGAGAGCGACGAGGAGGCCCAGGCCAACTTGGAGAATATCCCAGTCGCCTCATCCGCCACCTCACCCCCCGGCTCACCCCCCGCAGCTGATGAAGAAGGCATCCCATCATCGCCACGCCGTCGGCGACGAAGGGAGTACCGTACGGAATCCAATGATTCTGCTATAGAGGCCGATAGCAATGAAGAGGCCACCCATGCTACGAAGCGGAAAAAGACCAGGGTCGAACCTACTCCAGAACCGGGGCAAGACGATAAGAAACTAAGCCTTACAACCAACTATAAAGGGTTCACAATATGGGGGAGGATATTGTGCCTCCTCATCACCCGGAAGGACGATAGCGCAGCGAGATCAACAGCGGATGCAGCACCAGCTGGCCAGGCATTAATGGAAGAATGGATCTCCACGCAGGCCCCCCAGGAATTCGAAGAGGACTGAGAGGGAATAATTAGATTGCAACCTTCGATTCCTAGATGCAATTTTTTTATACAATCAGTCAGGGTGAAGATGGCAACCCGACGTGGAGTTCATCCCGCTTTGAGGCAACTGCTGGACAAGGATGAACAGATTAGGCAATCCTGAGCCAGTCATGTGCTCAAGACTTATCCACCGCATCACTTGGACCTTCATAGCCCACGTCTTTTTGGTCTCAATGCAAGACCTACTTGGCAATCTGGGGTCAAATATCATTGTCGAGAAACTCATGCGATGCGACCGTTTGACTGAAACTTGCGGGATGCACAACACTTCCACATTTCTGGAATATGGAGTGGATCCAGATACGGTGACTGAGACCATACGAGGCCAACTTCGGCCATCCGTGGCCTGGGTGACTTACAGCTAGCTTATGCATGAATTTAGTCGGATTTTCGCAAATAGGTGCTTAATTCAAGCGTCCTGTATTCCTCCTTTTACGTATAGTACTCCTACTTAGTTTGGGGAGGCATCCCTGAGAGCGGATTATTTATATACGATTATGCTTGTGTTCACCCTACGATCCGGATTCTGCCCTTCGGGTACAGTCTTGAGCTGCATGGTGCGGGCGTAGATCATTTACACTTTCTGTTGTCTGGTCCTCGTACACATTCTATATGCGTATAACCCCGACCTAAAAATATAGTACTTTCAGCGCCGCCATCGTCGCTACACCCTCGACTACCAAAACATCCACACCATTCTTCTTTTACTTTACTTTGTGGTACAAACGAAATATCTCCCATCCCGGTCTATGGCAGATATGATAGAGCGCACCAACCCTGCGGCATCATGCTTTCGAAATTCCTTTTCCGTTTTTGTGGGAGATGTAACATGTATGGATGGTTCAACACTCATCGACCACTTACCATGCTAGCATATGTTGAATTGCACTGCAATGCAAGCACTTAATTATTGGTTACGCTCTGAATTGATTGAGCCTTGTGTAGCCGCTATACGCCAGCTGGGACGGCCACAACTTTAATATTAATGGTCAGACCAATATTTTTTTTTTTTGGGGGGGGGGGGAATTTTAATACGAAACGATTGGCGATAGTCGTCCTTCGTGCGTTCCACCATGCCATTTCGGAAAAATGTATCGAACCATGCTTCCCACCCCACCACCCAAGCTGCACGCATGCAGCTTTTTAGGGATTAATTACTGTGGCAGTCTCCCACGGCAACTGTGGGGAAGCATTAAACTCAAAACAAAATAAGCTTAAATTAAATCGGGGCTTTTTGTGGATGCTAGAATGATTATGCTAACTACATAATTGCTGGAATACGCTGGTATATGAGCAGGCGTATTATTTCTCCTGGCTAAAGCAACTCACTGCATCCAAACGGAGTAGTTGAGTTATTCAAATTGAAAGAAGGATTTCTCCTGCTCTCCTGCGCTCTCGCTCCGAATAAATTGGCTCCGGACTAGTGAGTTACTAAGCCAAATAGCTCAAAGTAGTTAGCTGGAGAATTCATGGATACGTCTATGTTTATATTTCCAACCCAAGATCTCTCTTTTATATCCCGAATTTATACAGCTATGGCGCCCAACAACTCTCGCCGCTATGCTTGTGATCGATGCCGGGCCCACAAACTTCGCTGTAACCGCGACCTTATGGCCTCCACCGACAGCGGCTGTCTACGCTGTAGCAAAGCCAAAGCAGTGTGTTCCATAGGTTCATCCGTTCGAGCCGGTTCTGCTGTAGATATGGGCCATGGCTATCCAAATGAATTGGATGCAGTCAACTTTACGCACACCGGAGGTACATATTATCCAGGTTTTTTGTGCCTCCATATCGTATTCCCATCAGCTAAATAGATGAACAGACAGTGGCAATGTTTTGAGGGCACATCAAAACCAGAGTCCGGCAGGCTTGGATCAAATTCGGGGAAATCCAGCTGCTGAAGGTTCAAATTCTAGTGATGATTCACAGCTGATATCCATCCGCTGGCCGAATCAAAGCCAGCCAAATTTTCTTGAAACGCAAGAAAATTTTGGAGAATCCATTGCCGTTGATGATATGCTTTTGCCAGATATTCCGCCTAACTTTGAGGTTGTTGGGACGTCATACCGCCATGACTCTATCTTTAACGATTTTGATGCTCTCCGAGCAACCCATTTTGACTCTCATACCGCCTATGATACTGGCATCGAACAAACACAAGGCTCCGTACATGACATTCCCCGCAGCCAGCAAGAAGATCCCTCCCAAACAAGTTCAGAGCCGAACGCCCTATTACATAATAACAATTCCGGGACGTCACCTACTAAGTTAACCACTGCTGGATCTGGTGCTGGAGAGAGGCTGTCTCCCATCGGGCTTAAAGATGCATGTTTTCAACAACTATCTGACCTGAGCGCTACCCTGACGAAAAATTTCCACCGTGTCGAGGTTTTGGAGCGCGCATGTTCTTACCTCTTCGACTCTTCAAGCAAAACTGCCGTTGAATACCTCCATGCCACGCTGGAAAGCTCTGTGATTGAGGACGACAGCATTGGAAACATGCTTCGTGGATCAGAGCAGTTTCTTCAAACAATTCAACTTTGCAAACGAACTGCACTTTCTTCATTGAAGCCGCCTCCAGAAGCGGACACACGAGGCAAAATTGCTCACGATGATCGGCCCGAGGTTTTGGATATT
>LGRN01000223.1:0-43154 GCA_001883825.1 Emergomyces pasteurianus Ep9510 | reverse complement strand
AAATTCTACTTAAATATTCGGGCATATTCATACCGGACCACCTCCCCTACACGGACGCTACCGATCTGGTGCACCAACAACATCTCCGCAGCTCGTTTATAATCCGCCGGCTCAACGCCCCAGCCGGTTAGTGTATGGAAGGTTGGGTGATAAGAAGACGGCGACCGTGAACCGTTATTTGGGATCTGGGAGAGCTGATAAACACGCGGAGTAACAAGCATGGAGAAGTTTGCGGCCTCACAAACCGCTCTAATGACGTTGCCCAAGAAGGGTTGGGTTTATTGGGACATGCAGAAGAATTGGAGATTGGCAGGGTAAGAAACTAGCCAGATAGTCCAAGTTAATCAGGGTGGAGCAATCATCCATAGCTACTAGTAGCTAGCTACCTGGAATGTTGTCTAAAAGCAACAGCACAGAGCGTAAGCACGGGCTATGACATGATTACGATAACGGAAACAGGAGCAGCAGAAATATGCAGCCCATGCCATGCCTTTTCCTTTTCCCAGTATTGGATGGGAGAATGAAGGGATGGAAGCAGAAGATGTAGCTTCCATGTGACAGATTATGTAATCAGATTACAATCGGGTAAGTTAGGATAAGTTATTGTAACCCGGTAAGTTACCATACCCGGATGCGCCCAATGCCGTGCTTCCTGTCTCTCCGCCATACCCATGTGGGTTTTCCGCCCAAACCCCGCTTTCCGCTTTCCGCTTTCCGCTTTCCGCTTTCCGCTTTCCGTTCTCCGCCTGGCACCTGTTCCGCTGCACTCCACTGTTGTTGAGAGCACCCAGCAAGCTAGTACTTGAATAGTCCCCAAAATTCGGAGCAGGGTATATGTTACATAGTTGAACAGACGTGAAGATCTTTCCCTAATTCAAAATGCCACCTCTATGCGCAAAATCATTAGTACTCCGTAGTCTGCCTGCTACAAAATAGATCGAAGAGAAATCTTAGCAGACATGGAACACCAGCGCGCCTGTATAATGGATCTACTGTATCTATCGGCAACGATGCCAGCCACGACCCCAGGTCAAAACCAATAATATCTCTCCATCATCTCTACGGAGTAGTAGTTACTATACTCTGTACCACCTATCATCATTTATCATCACTACCAACAACCCCCTCCGGCACCACCAACCTCACAACCCCTCTTCCTCCCTTCTTCACCTCCACCCAACCCCCATTCTCTACAACCACTATCACCCCATCAATACAGATCCTTCTCCACCTCTCCTCCCTTTCCCCTTCACAAAAATCGATCCTCACAGCCTGAACCTCTTCGTATCCTACTACATCCTTTCTTTCCACCACGTGTCTCCCCCCATTATACGCCAATTGCATAACCTCCATAACAACCTCAGACGACAGCTGCCCAAAATGCACAAACCATAATCTCCCATCCAACGGCCTGGAAGCAGGCGATATCGTAAACCCCTTTTCCAACATCGAGCAGAGCGTGACGAGTATATACATATGCTCCGTCCGCTCAAGGACACGCGTCCGTAGCATTTCGCCTCCTGATACTGCATCAGAAGTTTCCGTAGTAACACTAACCCGCCCCTTATAAATATGAGCCGCACTCCCATCAGTCGGAAACAACAGCTCCTTCGCTGCCATCTGAAACCTCTCCCTTCCAAACTGGCGGTATTCGGGAGTATCACTATCCGCAACGAGTGAAGCATGCATGCCCCAACTAAGCACAACAGCACCATAAAGCTCCCCCTCCTCGCCACCACCACCACCATCTCCATCCCCAGGAACAAAGACAGGCTTCCTCCCCTTCCCCTGGTCGATCACGTACTCCGCCCCTCTCGAAAACCCAACCCGAAACATCGGCAACCGCCTCGGCACCCCATTCACCAACCCCCTCAACCCTACCGTTGCATCCCTCTCTGAAACAATCCCCACAGAATGCGCCGTCGCATTCCCCGTCCCCATCGGCACCAGCGCCACAACAGGCGCTAAAAATCCCTCATCAGCTGCCAACCCCGACACGGCCGTTAGGCTCTTTACAAGCTCAATAAACCCACCATCACCAGCCAGAAGGATTATCGTCTGCGCGATCCCGCGCAGGGCGCGCGGGAGGAAGATGGTTTGGGTGAGCTCGGTGATTGACTCTGGGGACGAGGTGGTATGGGTGGAGTAGTCGTGATGTTCGGTGAGGTGGAGGGTTGTTAGGAAGGGTTTTAGCACGGTGGTGTAGAAGGGGGTGGCTTGTTGGGTTCCAGAGAGTGTGGAGATAATTATATGAAGGTTATTATATCCGGTGGATTCGACGGTGGTGGGAGATTTGGCGGGGTAAAGGTGAGGTTGTGGACTTCCCAAGAATTGGCGGAGTGATGCGGGGCATTCCCCCGCCGCTTCAAACCTTTTCAATACATACTCTGGATGTTGTTGTTGCGGTTTATCTGGCACAGATACATCATCCAGCCAAATATACGAAATCAACTTTGAGTCTTCAGCACTGGGAACAACAGCGACGATCCGTTCTCTTTTCACAGTATGTATCTTCCCCAATACACCTTCCCCAACCGTCCATGTTAAGCTATTTGTCGACGCATCGTAGGAAACTTGGTCGTCATCCACAAGGCCTAGAGAGGGTATTGACATATTGGTGGAAAAACAGACCCAAACTTTAGCAGGCGTTCAGGTGTTCACTTTATATCATGGAACTTAAATCAGCACATGGAAAATCAACCGCCGTTAGTTATTAGTTATTAATCCTTAGTAGTTAGTTTATCTAATTTAGTTGATTCTGTGTACGAACATTCACGCTCAGCTAAACTGTCCGTTCATCACCTCCTGAGCACATATCTCAAAATATATTCTATACCATCTATGCATAGTTCGTAATTTTATATACCGCAATCACGATACAGAAGAATAAACACAAAATGCCGCCCATCCATTACTCAATGAACAATTCCCACCTCTCACGAAAGCTTCAGCTCCTTTTTTGAGTCCCACTCTAGTTCCCACTCTAGTTCCCACAGTGTAACCTCCCACTAATTGTGTATATGTATAATGCATGCAAATCACTCATCCACCCTCGTGAAGTCACCCATCTCATAACGCCAAAGCCGAAAACATAATGCACATAATTTTAACCCATGAACGTAAAAAAATAAAGAGCGCCAATACCAACATGAACGGGTTCACCCACTCTCCAGCGCCATTGCCTTCTCCTCCTCCTCAACATACTTCGCTGCCGCATGCTTATCGCTCAAGTTGACCGCAATAAACGACTTGGGAAGTTTAACTCTACACAACATGATTCCATCCAGTTAGTTAAACCGATGACTGTATTTAACGCAAAACAAAGGAGACGCCCCCGGCATAAAAAGAGAACGAACAGGAAAAACAAAGGGAAAATCAAAAGTAGCTTACGTATCAAACTTCGCCTTCAACGTCTCAATCACCTCCTTCCAATCCTGATGCGCCGTCAAGCTCCTCCGCGGCGCACACCCAATCGCATGGCGCGAATCCAACTGCACATCCAGCGGATCAAACGTATGACAACCAGGACTAATTGAAATGCGAATTGAATAAGAGAAAGTTGCCGACTCGCTATCCTGCGCCTCATACAGCTCGAAACAGATTTGCGAGAGGTAATCTAATTCCGGGATGGCGCGGCGGGCAATCTTTGTCTGGATACCGCCCTCAAGAATACAGTTGAGAAGGGTGTAGATGTGTGATTCCTTGGTGAAATAAAAGAATGACTTTGCATCTGGGGATGCTTGGACTTCTTCGAGGTCCATGACTATCTCACGCAGTAAGGGGAGGGATGTTAATAGACCGATCTCGAGTTTCTCGTCATCCTCAATTCCGTATTCCTGTGGGGTTACGAAATCGAAAAGTACCTTGGCAAGTTTGTAGAGTTGGCGCAACCTTGAGAGTCTCTTGTCGATTTTGGTCTTTGTCTGGGTCGACCCTGGATATAGCTTGAAATAAGAATCATACCAGTCCTCCAGTGACCCAATAGGTTGCATCAACGAGAGGTCTGGAACGGATTTCTTCTTAAGTCCAATGCGCTGGGCGAAAGTACTATTGTTGGAGCTTTTATCTTCACTCTTTTCACCTCCAGCAGCTTCACCGCCATCGTTCAATTGCTGTTGGTGGGATCTCTGCGACTTGGTGCTGCCAGAGTCGGGCTTATCCTGGCCGGCAGAGTTCAGTTTGTCATTGGGAGAACCCTGGCCTTGCTGTTTCCCACCATCGGCCTGGAGCATGCTATCCGGAGGCACGAAAACCCAATCCAAGAACTGGCGGTTATGCAATGCATCGAATTTCATACTATCGTACAGTTCAGATAGTTTGCCGGGGTCAACCTTCTCGGTGTCACAAAACTCCACAAACAGCTTCTCCCACCTCTCCTTGAAGAGCTGGGCATCCTCTCCAGCACACCAACGTCCTTGAATGGAGGCAAGGGTGGGGTTGTCTTGAGAATTTTTACCTTGACCATCCACACTGCTTCCAGAGGCAGGTGTGGAGCTCAGCTCACCTTCCAACCGTGCAAAATTGTACCTCATGACTTCTCTATGAAACTTCATGAGTTCCACGACAGTTGACAGGACAATCGATGGTTCAGGGAAATTTTCCTTGGGCCAGGCAAACTGAGGCGGCGCTGAGTTTCCCTCTCTCAAAAGTAGCTTCAGCTTCTTCTTGACCTTATCCATCTCATCCTTTGCCGCATTCGAATCGTCAAGTAAATCCTTTCTCACTTGGATGAAATCTTCAGGTAAGTGCTTCTGATCAAGGAATGAGGATGCGAATATTTGAGCTATATATGCGTAAGGTTAGAGGAGCCTCTTGTAAATATTGAAGGACGAAAAAACTTACCACTTGTGCTAACTCTCCTTTCCGAGCTGGTAAATATCCGCACATCATTCAGGGCCTCCTTATTCATAAGTTTCAAATCATCCCTCATATTGAGCCCCACATCCTGTGATTGGTAACGGGCAGCATGGGTAGGTTCGCCGCCCCATTTAATCACCAATTGAAGCTTATCCAGAATCAAATCATTTTCCACTGCCGAAAAGCGCGAAAACGTTGGGCCAGAAATAGAATTGCTTCTTGTCTGGGTTTTGGAAAGTGGGTCATCCTCATGGGCTCCAGTTCCAATACACTCTTGAAGAGGCTCTCCTTCGGCAGGTTTTTCGGCAATGGGAGTAAGGGGGTCGTTAGAAGAAGCGCGATCCCGCATCTCATCAGGCTTGCGGCGCCTGAACATCGGTTTAATCTGGACTTTTGTCCCCGGCCACCCTCCCTTATGATATAGTGATGTTTGGAGGAGTTTCAACTTCTCCATATCCTCAATGCCTTCCTCCATAGCAATTCTAACAGCATCGGAAACACTGCGTAATGCCACTTCTCCCTTTATGACAACTTCTTCTTGATGTCCCTTCAGAAGATCAATAAACGGCTGTGTATGGAAGGTGAATTTGAATTTTTGCTTAGGGGTTCGATCAGCATGGCGAATTACAGCCACCATCCCCTTTAACTTCCACGAATGCTTCGATGCCGGGGGTGGAGCGACGACGGTGTCCGTAAGACAAGGCGCACTCGAAGCCGCGCCATCCGTCGATATCAAAGTGTGTCGCCTCTCGATCTTGGTTGGGAAGGCCTTGGAGTTGGATGTCAAAACGCTGGAATCCAAAGCCGGGGTGGGGAAGGATGTCGTCGCGGGGGTCAAATCAGCAGAAACAACCGGATGGGTCTTTTGGTTGTAATGGGGACCGTGCATTCTCGTCATACTAGGAGATTTCAAGAGAGACTTGAGCGCCTGTCTGTGGGAACCTCCGTTGCTCTTGCGAAGAGCGGCCATTTCAGCTGGGGGGGTATCCAGGTGCTCAGCCTTCCCATCCCTGCGCAATTTCTGATTGATGAACATCTCCCGCAGGATTTTGGCACATTTATCATAATAATCATTATTATCTTTGACGAAACTCCAGCCGTTGACGTCGATCACATAAGATTTATCGCCAACACGAAGCATGTCAAAGCCACATATCCTTTGTCCAAAGCCGTTGGATATCTTGGACGCCATAGTAGCCTCTTCCTTGCTCAGCTTCGTAATATATCTGAGCTCCTTTCCATGCGTGTTCCGACGCACAAGGCCGTCAACCACGGGGGACTTTCGGGTCTCAGCATGGCAAAAGTCGGGTCCTACAGTATACGCTTTGACATCCTCGGCATTATCAACCCTCAAAAACTGCTCGTAAAGATAACTTCCATCCTTTTCAAGAACGGATCTTGGGATAGTGAGATCAGGATCGTACTCTGAGCTCTTATTACCGATTTTGCGGAAAAGTCGGCGGCCACCACCGCCGTACTGTTGATCATTGGGGAAATAAATGTGAATATTATGATCCTCCCCGCTGACGGGCTTTTCGACAAATGGTTTTCTGAAAACCTTGCCATCGACAACGAGGGATTCTCCGTCCTCAGATATAGATACAGACTGTGTTTTGGGAGTACCACCACCAGTCCCATCGTCAGGGCCCTCTAGCTTCACTCCAGTAAGTTCGTAGATGTGCTCGGCAAGTGTCTGAGACTCGAGTCTGGGGCCGCCATCTCTGTTAACTTCCAGTCTTTTCGGAGTTCGGACACCCATCTGATCAAGGATACGAAGGCAAAGACGTCGATCCCACAGGACTTTCTGCATGGGGAGGTCATTGATGCAAAAAGGTTTTCTCAACTTGGCGTATGCAATTGCTTTGTCCAAGGGGAATCCATCGGAGAAAAAGGCAATTAAAAAGTCGCTACATATATAGGTTAGCATTAGATTGTTTGAGTATGGATATACCGGTTACACTAAAAAAAAAAAAAAAAAAAGAGGGGTTCCTACCACACAGGCCAATTTTCCACATCTTTTGACAAAATATTAGTATATCATAGGACGTTCATTCATTGATACCTGGAGGGGTAAATTGAACATACCCTCATCAAGAATAACCTTATCACCAAAAACAATAACCTCAAAATCGCCTTTTGACTGTAAACGAGTAAGGATATTCTGACTAGGTTTGCTGCGAGCTTTGACGTCAAGGGCACAGACACCAATCCTCCCGATCAAAGGCACCTTGGCTATTATATTACGTTTCATCAGCTTTTTTTTTTTTTTTTTTTTTTTTTTTGGCTTGTGCAACTTACGATCAGCTTCGCTCGCACTGCTTGCAGCTGTGCTCCCGCTAAATCTCCTTGGCGTTCTGCTAGAGGATCTTGCAGGCCGAGACACCCAGTTTGTGGTAGGGCGCCCATCTGTGCCTGCATCGCTACGAGGTACAGGAGAGGATGTTTGGGGGGTAGAAACTGTTAACGGTTAGCGGGAAGATTCGCACGAATTAGAGTGGGTGGGGAGCTAATTGAGTGGGTGCGATCCGTACCTACTGCTCCCGGCCCGGGAGAGTAAATTGTGGTGGGAGGACTTGTGGAATTTGTGGAATCTGCAGTAACTGGTGGTGTAGCCGTGGATGACAGGAACGGTTCCATGCTATTACTGTGGCCCCCCAGAGAGCCGGAGAAGTTCCTGGCAGTGGCGTCTTCCACGCCGCTTTTGACGGAACCGGCCACGCTAGAGGTGCCGGTGCTTGGGATGCGGTCACCTGTAGCGGAGTAGATGGTGGAACCTAGGGAATAGAGGGAGGAGAAGGAGACACGGTGGGAGTCTCTGTGAGAGTCTCTGTGGGGGTCTCTGTCCGGAACGAAAGTCTGGCTTGGTCTTGAGGCAATTGCAGGAGGAGAGATACTAGAGGGAGTTGTTGATGTTGTCGCAGAAGGGGAAGGAAGAGTAGCGGTGTCTCCCGCATCCATATTCTGTTCCGCAGCGAAGTTTCCCTGCAATTGGTCGGGAACCGCTGCTGCTGCTGCTGCTGCTGCTGCTGCTGCTGTTGCTCCTGCTGCCGTAGATTTTGGCGGGGGAGCAGAGGCCGAGCTCGAGGGAGAAGCCGCAGCCGGTCCTTGTGCTTGCAGTGGTGGTGGTGGTGGTGGTGGTGGTGGTTTATCTGTAGTGGAGGTTGATATTGTCGTGTCTGTGTCTGTGTCTGCGGCGTCTGTCTCCGCCGGGTGAAAGCCGCCTCGCTCTTTTCCTGCCTTGTCCTTGTCCTTGTCGATATTATTCTTCTTCTCCGGGTGTGTGGGTTGCACCGAGTCCATTCTATCCGCCGCCATGCGGATATAATATATATAATATATATAAATCTATATATCGGAATATGTTGTAGGTACTTGGTAAATGATAACTCGAACCACCTGGCAAATTCGGTAAGCAGAACCACTAGTAGTTATTGTGCGCAACGGATCTGCGCTGTTTGCTGGCTCCTGTGCCGCTGTTCTACCGGTCGGTGTACTTGGTTAAATATAGAAGAAGAAGAAGAAGAAGAAGAAGAAGAAGAAGATACTAGTGTTGTTGTTGACGTTGGTCGTCTCGCCGCCAAGATGGGTTCAATGGCAAATCTCTGGATCGGGGGGGCAATAAAGTTACTATGCGGAGTATATACGGAGTATAATATACGGAGAAGAGTATTTATTAGGTATTCAACGGGATTAATAGAGGGATAGAAAGATCACACTTGGAGTTAGTACTCAGAGAAATGTACTATGTCTGTACACCGTACATTACGATTTAATTTAATTTAACATCGTATGGATTCCTCTCTATCTCGCCCTAGAATGCTCAAAATGTTTCTTCGGGTGTTCCTTGTCAGTCCCAAAAGGGTAAAAACAGATAGAATAAAGATAAAAAATTAAAATAAAATAAAATAAAAACGCCCGAAAAAAAAAAGAAAAAAAAGAAAAAGGAAAGAAAAAAAAGAAAAAGGAAAGAAAAAAAGAAAAAGGAAAGAAAAAAGGGAAAAAAGAAAAAAAAGAACAAGAAAAAGAAAAAAAACCAGAAAAACCAGAAAAAAGAAACTACCGATATTTCTCTGCGGAAAAAGCTTGAGGGTTTATTTATAATAAATATTTTAATTTTTGAAGCCAAGCGAAAAGCCCGAAAATATTTCAAAGCTCTCCGCGCCCCATCCATCCATGCCAATCCCACCCACATTGGCCAGATAGTAATTAGATATATATTACATTAATATATATAATATATATACACAGCATGCCGTCAATCGACAGCGATGCATTTGGCTTTCCCGTCGCAAAGAGACAAAAGGTCGCTCCAGGGCAGCTCGTCTCTAAAGATGCTGTGGGCCCTCCAAGCTCGCGGATATTCTCGCCCTTCAGAGTACGTCTTATGGCTTTTTAGCTATCCCGCCTACTTGCTTTAACTATCAATCTCTTCTTCTTTTCTAACAAAATAAAAGACTTTAGGACTCGTATCCCCAACCACGGTGCCCTTCACTTCCGTCCCGCTGGGCAAAACTACGTTCCAAATCACTACCTCTGTAGGCAAGTCCCTGCAGACTTATGACCTGCGCCGCGGTTTGAGCCTTGTCTTCCTCACCCGCCCTCAAACGCCCGCAGGGATAACAGCAATATGTGCCTGGAAGGACAAAGTACTGGCTGCTTGGGGTGGTGGATCCCTGGCCAACGAACCCGTCGGTGTGTGGGTTTTCAAGCGTGGGAAGAAAATTGGGGAATTGGCTATCCCTTCCTCATCAACCGTAGGAGCAAATGAGCCAATTGACCAGCTACTGGTGTTTGGCTCGTGGATTGTTGGTTGCTGCAGCAGTACCATACAGGTATGGAAATCTACGACCTTCGAGCACTATACGACTCTCACCCCTCCCAGCCCACGAAAGTCATCATCTTCAACGTCGTCCCCGGGGGCCTCTCGAGTTCTGACGGGCCGGATATGTAACATGCCCACTTATCTCAACAAGATCTTCGCCGGACGGCAGGATGGCTGCATCGATATCTGGAATCTATCAACGGGGAAATTGGTATACACCATCCTCCCCACACACCCTGCTGCAGGCGCCGTGACTGCCATGGAACCTACCCCAGCCCTATCCCTACTTGCAATCGCCTACAGCAGCGGCGCTCTGATCGTCCACAATGTCAGAACGGACCAGCCTGTCCTACAGCTCCGCTCCCCTGCTTCTACCAACGCAGCCATCTCGCCCATAACCTGCATCTCCTTCCGCACCGACGATTTAGGCGCCAGCCACGATGGACGCAAAGCAGGCGTCATGGCCACTGCCAACGCCGACAGCGGCGACATTACCATGTGGGACCTCAACAACGGTGGCAGAATCACTGGCGTGCTACGCGACGCCCACGAGTCCTCCTCCTCTTCATCGTCTTCCGAAGAACCCGGCATCAGCAAAATCGAATTCCTAAACGGGCAACCGGTCCTAATATCCACAGGCACGGACAATGCCCTCCGCTCCTGGATCTTCGACGAGACACCCTTCTCGCCCATCCCTCGACCACTGCACTCACGTCGCGGCCACTCAGCCGCTATCACCACCCTTTGCTTCCTCCCTGTGTCCTCCGACGATTCAGATACGGTCGGTAAATGGATCCTCAGCGCAAGCAAGGACCGCAGCCTATGGGGGCTGAGTTTGCGCAAAGATTCGCAGAGCGCGGAGCTGTCGCAGGGTCATTTGAAGCAAAAGAGTAAGAAGAGAGGGTTCGTCGGATCGAAGACGGAGGATTTTAAGACGCCCGAGATTACTTGTGTGGCGTGTTCGCTGAATAGAGATGGTGGTATGGGGACTGCCGCTGGTGCCGCTGGCGCAAAGGGGCCTGTGTGGGCTAATGCGAAGGGAGGTAGTACTGAGGGGACTCATTTGACCGGGTGGGAAAGTGTTGTTACGGGCCATCGGGGTGATAGTTTTGCGAGAACGTGGTTTTGGGGCAGAAAGAAAGCTGGAAGGTGGGCTTTTGGGACGCATGATGGGACGGAGGTTAAGGTATGTATTTATTTGTCTTGGAAATTGGGAGCCCAACCCCTGAAGCCATAGTTAACGAACTTTCCCCAGAGCGTCGCGGTTTCACCATGTGGAACTTTTGCACTGGTCGGTTCCGCTGGGGGTTCAATCGACATGTACAATCTGCAGTCCGGCATGCATCGACAGTCGTTCCCAGCCCGAATAAGTCCCGCCCAAGCGAGGAAGTTGAAGATGATGCAATTGGATGAGATGGACGACTTGGAAACTGCCGGCAGTGGCAACAAAGGCTTCCAAATGGGCGAGGGGAAACATACCAGCGCCGTTACTGGGTTGATGGTTGACTCACTGAATACGACAGTTATAAGCTGCGGACTTGATGGGAAAGTGAAGGTTCGTTTAGATATACGCATATTTTCTACCCTTAAGCAAAATCACAGAAATCTCTAACATACTATCAGTTCTGGAAATTCACCACGGGCCAACTCCTCCACGAACTAGACTGGCACCCCATGTGCTCCGTCACCGGCCTCCGCCATAACTCATCCAGCGACCTCGTTGCCCTAAGCTGTGATGACCTCTCCATCCGCGTCATCGACATCGAGACGCGCAAACTCGTCCGCGAGCTCTGGGGCGCCATCGGTCAAATCAACGACTTCTGCATCTCCAACGACGGTCGCTGGATCGTCGCCGCATCCATGGACTCCGTAATCCGCGTCTGGGACCTCCCAACAGGCCATCTCATCGACGCCTTCCGCTTGGCAAATACATGTACTGCTCTCTCGATGTCCGTGACTGGGGAGTTCCTGGCGACGGCGCATGCTGATGGGGTTGGAGTTAATATTTGGAATAACCGGAGTTTATTTACGCATGTACCGACGAAACATATTGATGAAGATTCTATTATGGAGGTGAATGCACCGACCGCCTCAGGAGAAGGCGGTGCGGCGCTCCTGGAGGCTGCGTTTGAGGGGGATTCAGGAGATGGTGATGATGGGGCGCTCTTGTTGCCGACGGAGCAGTTGAGCAATGACATGATGACCTTGAGTATTATGCCGAAGAGTAGATGGCAGACGCTCTTACACCTTGACGTTATAAAGGTAAGACCCTCGTTCTTAATAAACTATTATCGGGCCATTTGCATGCTAAATATCTGAAACAGGAACGAAACAAACCCAAAGAACCTCCAAAGGTCCCTCAGAGAGCACCCTTCTTCCTCCCTTCCACTCTCTCAAAACCCGATTCCGATTCCGCCAATCAACTCGTTCCCACAGCAGCTGAACAAAGTTCAAACAGCGTAAAACCCACGCGGGGAGAACGCTCCCGGATTTCCAAACTCCAACGCGCAAACGATGCCAGCGTGCAGACCTCTCAATTCACCAACCTCCTCCACTCAGCGTCCTTACCGTCCAACCAAAAAACAGGCAACAACTACGAGCCGTTCATCGAATATTTCAAATCCCTCCCGCCCGCCAAAGCCGATCTGGAAATCCGCTCTCTAGACCCTGGATTGCTAAATGGCAAGCACGATAGGAATGAGCTTGTGGAATTTGTGAAGGCGTTGACGGCGCAGTTGAAGACGAAGAGGGATTTTGAGCTTGTTAATGCGTGGATGTCTGTGTTTTTGAGGGTGCATGGGGATATTGTTGGTGAAGTGAGTTATGACAACGATGAGAATGGCAATGATGGTGATAGGGAGGCAGAGGCAACCCGTACAGTATTGCGAAAGGCGTTGCGGGAGTGGAAGGTTGAGCAGGAGCGGGAAGGGAAGAGATTGGCGGAGTTGGTCGGGTATTGTAGGGGGATTGTTGGATTTTTGAGGTCTTCGAGGTAGATGATATATCGCATATAGCCAAGGGAAACCCCTGGGATTTCCCAAATACCCCCCCCCCCAAACAGCTCGCCCTGGCGCGGAGCTGGAGATATACTGCTCTACTCTCCCAGCCTTACCTGACCCCTGAATGTATGACTTTGCGGTTGAAAATTAGGAAGCAATACCTAGTTGTAATTAATGAAAGGGACGGGCAAAAAAGTATAATCGTTTCCTACATTTAAAACATCAGATCACATGTTGCACGATCAACGTAGAAACAGCTGGACCTGACAATTCACTTAAATTGGCTGGAATGGATGATGGATTGATGATTGTCGGTTGATTTGAGGGGAAGGCAAAAAGCGCTAGATTCGTGGAATTGGGCGAGAGCGGGAGAGGCCCCTCATCAGATACGCAGCATGTTTCAAATTCTTAAAATAAACAGACATTTAAAATACCTAAACAGTAGCTGTCTTAGTATATAGAAAGAGAATATAAATATGTTGGAAGTATGATCATGAAAATAGTTAACGGCTAATTGATTGCTTGAACTAACTAGCAGAGCAAGACCCCACAGATTTCAAACGATTCAAAAGACAAAGGTCAAAAGTAAGAGTTTTAAAAAACAATGAAAAACCAGAAAAGACAAATAAAAGTAATGGGAAGAGTTTGCTGATATCAGACAAAATTTCAGACTCAATAGAATGACGCTGTGAACTCAAAGGAATGGAATCCCTTTATCCAAGGCAGTAGCCCACATCACAGAAGATATGATAAACCCATGCCTTGTTACCAGTCCCATCGGCTATATCTCCACCTCGGAAATGGTCCAGACTCGACTTCTTCTGAGCAATGCAAGAGGAAATGAGCTTTGCCATCATATCACCGCAGACCTTACCATCAAGTGTCCCAATCTTCCCATGATTAAGAACCCTGATGCTGACTGGAACAAAGGGAGAAGGAAAGTTTTTCCATGCATTTTGAAACCAGTATATTTTTTCAGCCTTTCCACGGGATTCATCGAATTTGAAGCCATGGCTCTCAGAGCAGAATTTCCTTGTAACTTCATAGATGCTTTTGCCCTTTATATTATCCTGCTTCTTGCCAATCTCACTAATGGCATTCCGCCCATTTGCAGCCCATTTCATCCTTGGTTGATCTTGGCTGTTATAGCAGATCAGTTCGGGGTGCTGGCGCCTGTTGAGGTTGTTCTTGGTTGCATTGACAGTGGAAGGGATTATTTCACGAATATAAATTTCAGCATCCGAAGCAGAGGCTTCAGACTTTGGCTGCGAACTGAAGGCTGAAATGCTAGAAGAAAGGAAAGTTAAAAGATTTGAAGTGAAGAAGAATAATGCAGAGTAATATTATATGTATATAACACATACTTGGGCAAAGCGAGAGTGCTGGCAGGTAACCCTGCAAGAGGAATTAGAGTGAGAGATAAGAACTGAGAGAATAATCATCAGCTTCTTGCTATTAGTTGTTTTATTTTGGTTTGTTTTATATGTTTTATTGTTCACACACCTTCATTGTAACTGTCAAGCATATAGCTAATCAAAGTGTCGAAGTAATGAATGTTTTGATCATTTAGTGGGATCGAGAGAGAGATCAACCACTGCAAGTGTCAAGAGTGAAAGATACTGAATTGAAACAATAAGAAATAAATATATTAGAATTAAAGAAAAGAAGCATTAAAGCTGAATTCTTCTTCTTCTTTTTTAATTTTTTATATGCTCCGTGCAGAGTATTTGTTCGTCCATCAGCACAACATTCAGGGGCTAACATTCTACGTTGATCTCATTTTCTTTGTTTCGATTTCTGCGTAGTATGCTACTCCGCATGTTGTCAAGATCTCACAAGAACCAACACAAGCAGTTGGATAATTTCTCACATTGATAGTGATAATCCGTAAATGAGATGTAGATAAAAATTAAAAAACAACAGTTGGGAAAAAGTTGTGGAGGCAAAGCAGTGTCAAAAACTGCCTCATGTCGTGTTAGCCTGTTAGTTACAAAAAAAAAAAAAAAAGGGGGAAACATGATTAAAACGCGTTCCCAGAGGAGAATGACATGGTTCCCCAATGAATACGAAGTTTATGCATGACTCTTTTTACCCATTTTTCCCCTCCAGTATTGCTTTTGCTTGCCTAGGAGTGAAGAGTGGCGCCCGGACTTGAATTGAATGAACATAATCATCCACTCTTGATCATGCATTTGGCAGCGCTTCTTGCATAAAATGGAACAAAGCAGTAGTATGTGTTTCTTTTTCTTTTTCTTTTTTTCAGGCAATCATTTAGTACTTGTTGGATAATCAGCTGCGAGCTCTTGAGCGGCATACAAGAATTTATATGTTTTCCAAACTCTCCTGCTTTTATCTTTCCATTGTTCTATATATCTTAAAATTCACTTTGAAAGTGGATGTTCATCTTCTGTATAATCCGTCATACTCACAGATACCATCCTTCCATGTTGAAGGCGAATGTAAGAGCCCGAGTTCATACATGGAACGCCGCCCGCAGATCTCCCCAACCACTGGAGAGTGGCACATTAATTTAGCCACTTGGTACTGCAGGCGCCCTCTAGTACAGTAGCCACTGACTACGGAGTACTCCGTACGGAATCCAGAGCCTGAAGTCAGTCTATTTTCGTTCATTTCTAGCGACCTGCTCACGCGTCTAAAAAGGAAGACAGAGATCTATATATGCAGTGTAACGTAAACAACATGCAAACCAGGAATCTCTTTGTTCAAGTCCCACTATTTTACGCATGGTGTTCAGCTGTATGTACTGTACATCTTCGTTATCAGAAGGATTGTTTAAACTACTTACCTAGCTAACTAGTTGTTGATATTCAATCTGTTAGATTCCAAGAGCTAAAAAAAATTGTGAAAAGCCCCTGACAATTGGGGACAAACTAAACAGCTCCGGCACGCTCGCATCTATTGACCAGCACCAGGGTTCTGCTAGTTCTCTGCAAAACGGCCGCATAGACCAGAGTAGCTACTGTACAACTACTCCGTACCTTGCTTTGTTTGATGCTGTGACCAGGTGGCGAGATTCTGGGCCTGATCTGCCAGTTCTTCCAACATACGTATCACTCTGTAGTTATTTTGTAAATGTCCGCGTACCGTAAAAGTCGCATACCTAGTTATTCATCTGGCACAATTCCAGTATGTATGTTGCCTCATTAGGGTTTGGCCCTACTAACTAGCCTGCTTAAGTTAAGGGTCTACTGCTAGTTCAATCATCCAAGCGTTGGAATTGGCAATTTGGCATTTTGCATCCAACCAGGCGCGTTCAACTTCTTTGGCAAGTTTGAGCCCTGTAGTGACCCAGCGAACTGACTGCTTATCTTGATATTATTCATCGTCTGGGTCCAATACTCAATTTGGCCCATAGCACTCCGGACTGTCAGCTACAGGACAACCTTGTCAAAGGACCCCTTCCAATTTTTTAATTTGTTTTTTCAACACAAGAGTTGAGGCTGAACTAAATACTCCCGTACCGATCTGTTAGTTACCGGAGATAAAACTTGGGGATCTACAGAGATGAGCTTCTCTTAACACTCTGAAAGCTGAATCTGTAGACGACAGTGTACACCAATGACCGACTTAGTAGATAAGAAGCACAGATATTAAGTTATTTAAGAGAAATTATAAAGTTAACCAGAACAGGTCTCTGATGTCGCGAGGGTGGGGAATTGAAAAGACTCAAGACACCATTCACCCTTCATACAGGGCATATTATGGAGTAGGCTTCTCGTCTCTCCTCCTGATTTCTACATGGAATGGGAAACATTGGCCCTTAAAGAACGCCCTTAAATTGTCTGGATGAAGGAAGATGAGTAGGGCGACTGGCCAACTTTGGCCCAAGACGTTCTATCGAGATACCGCCGTCGAGCTGGATGTTTCGCTATATATATATGTATATATATATCGTGGATATTTATTGAACGAATGGTGGATATATCTCCCCCTTGGTCCGTGAACGAATAATAGTATATTGCTGTCAGATTCCCAAAAACTTTTCCCTACCCCCCAGGCAATATTATATGAGTGAGCGAACTTCAAGCGGGTCCTAGATTGGCGCGGAAACATTCTCGCGGGCTTGGGAGCAATATTGATCAATAATTCAGCATTGTGGATAGTATATACCCCAGGGGAGAGTGGTTCATTAAGCCTAAAAAGCACTTCCAGGCTCATTTCGTTCCAGCCAAGAGGGCGAGCAGATCTCTCGTCTTCCAGCACTAGCCTTATTGAAAGGCTCCGCTTTTGCTACTCGGATTCGGAGAGATCAATACTGATAACATATTAGGTTGTAGGGCTGAATCGTATTACAGGAAGCTTGCCGAGTTGATCCGTGCTCAGTTTCTTACAGTAATCTATATTTTGAGTAAAATAAATAAATCTTCAATATCAAACTCTTCTTGATCACCTGAAATCCCAATTGGAGTATTCTAACACTGGATTCTCTGCTAAAAAAAAAAAAAAGAAAAATACGAAGTTCCGCATTTCCAGTAACCGTTGTTAGAATAGCTAAACTGGTTCCATGATTCTATTTCGAGCTGACAGTCACTGTCATGGACGGGACATGCACATTTGAAACAACCAATGCCCGGATGATATACCAAGCCTCCCACCATCCCCCTTCGTTTTCCGACAAAGAGAGCAATTTATACAAAATATAACCAGCTCTTAAACCTCAGGTGCTTAGTATGGATCATCTTGCAAATTCAGATTTCTAGTTGACAATACGATGGACACCCCTAAAACACTAACTCTCAATTCGCGTCTTCGAGATGGAGGGCCATCAAATGGCGGAAGGGTGGCATGCGTGGAGGCGAAGGGCGAAGGTTCGTCCGAGGGTTGCGCTTAGGTTATCGTATTTTCATTTTCGGCTCAGCGCCGTGAGTTGGTATATCGCCCATGCGGGGTAACGGATGTTCGGCTTGTATACGAAGGTTAAAGAGGGGAGCTATGTTGTAAAAAGGAAAGGGTGGGGGTGGTGGGTAAATAATAAGGTTTGAAGCATGGAAGCATGACATACGAGGGCGACATGATGGATAGTACCAATACCCATGTCGAATGCATGATTGATAAGTGGATGAAAAGACAGGGTAATTGACTTTTGCCCTTTTCGCGAGCATACGGGTTGGAGATCGCATTAAGCCATAATCATAGCGCATCTAATCACTCAGTGTATGCCCTGATAAACCTTCGCGTCTTCCTACTCTTATCATCGCGCCTCATAGATGAGTAAAACCAATTCAACGCGTCCATTTCGCATATGCCCATCGCACACGTTCCAAGATACGCAATTGCCGAGCAACACCAACACGGACATTCAAAAGCTCATGGATATCTTCTCTGAATTCATGATATGTAGCCCCAGGAAGCAGATTCTGCGCCCTTTGGCACAGAATATCGGTTTGACAGATCAATAGACCGTGGTCCTTGTAAGAAAGGATAGAGTCTTGGGTTGTAGAAGAAGCAGTTAGGACGCGATCGACGCCGCTGGTGGAGCAGCAAAAACAGTTAGCTTTGATGGTATATGTGTTTTGTAAACGTGTTTGGAATGTAGTGGGCAAGCCATACCTAAGAGCTCGCATCATTTCGTCTTGCTTCTTCCCCCGTCGAAGGCCTGCCCTGTTCCCAAATGCACCACTGACCCACTGGAGTGCGGCGTAGGAAACGAGGATTCCCGGGGTAATGCCGACGAACCTAGACAATGGGCGTAAGTTCAACCAACTAAAGAAAAAAATAAACAATAAATAGAGAATCGTACCCAAAAACCAATTCCTGGCTTTTCAGCAGTGCGTCAATACCGCCAATCGCAATCTCAACGTCCACTTTGGTTTTCTGGATCTGTATCAGCAGCGCACGAACCAAGTCTCCCCGCATCGTTCCGACGAAAGGTTGTCTCAAATCCCGCTCATAGGCTTTTAGCACGGGAGTTAAATCTCCCTCTTTAACTTTGGCCCGGAGCAGATCGATATCCGCCTGAGTCCACGATTTATAATCCGAGCCGTCCATGGCAAAATCAACAACCATCCTCTCAAGGCTAGCTCGATCTGCTTCTAGGCTGCCTTTACTCATTATGGCGATTTCACTCGTTTCGTCATGTCGTATCGTCCCAATGAGTCTCCTCAGGGGGTCTATGACCCAATTCGCCCAGAAATCAACCATTGTAGAGCCAAATTCGGAGATCCAGGTCCATACTTCGGCACGTCTATTCGTTAACGTATTTAGGATAGTACCGAGAGAGAAAAATACGGCCGAGGCGGGCATCCAGTAACGAATGATACGAGAAGGATAGCCATATTTACTGATCAAAGCCGTAGTAGATGTTCTATGACTTGGCAGAGATTCCTCCAGGACATGTATCAGCTGCTGAAAAACGTGCAGTGGATGTTCCACTGCCTGAACTCGACGTTCAACGCCAGCAAATACATTATCTTCAAACGCGACAACTTTGCTGCCACCACCGCTGGCATTCTCCAGGACGACATGCAACAGGACGGCAGTCCGTCGAACAACATCTTTCCAATCCCCAGGGCTTCCCACATATCCGTTACTGCTATACCCTGAGTCTTCATCCTCCATTTCAAAAATCAGCCCTTCCTCAACGAGGAGTCCAATTGCAGACGCATTAGTCTCCCGAATTTTTTTCAAATGCTTTCGCTTCGATCGAACCTGCGACCTCGATAACGCGAATGGTGACAAAATCCCCTTCATATTCATCTGCACCAGTGACCGCTCCTTTATGCTCTGATGGACAACGGAATAAAAGTTCCTCCATCGCCCTGCTAGAGATTGGGATGAAATACCCAGATCCACATCCCCCAACTCCAAGCGCCGCCGCTGAAATGTGTGGAAGATATCCTGCGCCTGGTGCCAGAGCCTAACAGGCAGCATCTGTACGGTATATAAGCCGGTGTAGAAATGAGAGCTTAGGACTTCATCCCAATACCATATCCCGTCATTTAACGGCAGGCTCCCGTCTAGCAATGCGCTCATTACCAGCCCTAATGTCTGCACGGTGCCCTTTGCGGCAATGATCCATTGGAGATCTGTGATGTAAGTAACCTCTAACCCTGCAGCAGCACTGGTCTGGATAGAGGAGGCTGATTGATGCAGAAGCTGCAGGAGGTGAGAGGTATGCAAGAGCGGGCGGGATGGCGAGCCTACGGAGAGAGCTCTTGCGATTGCGGTGAAAGTTGCTAAGGTCTGTTGGGTTGCGAGGAGAGTTTCATCGCGCACATGCGATGGTTTTTGGGCTGCTGCTTCTGCGGCTGTTGACTCCTGGGAGGATTCCGAGATGTGCAATTGGATCCTGTCGATCTGTGCATCTAGCCGTCGAACCTGGCTGGATTCAGATGAACATGAGCGTGAGCGATCAACAAAACAAGGGTGTTGCACGGAGCAGAGTAATATAATTTCCCATCCTACTTTCTGTATATGGGATGTTTCGTACATTTTGGGCAAAGAGGGGGGGAAGGGATTTGACTACGTCACAGAGGACACTTACTCGGATATTATTGACATGTTCGTGTTTTATAAGGAAGGTTATTATGTTCAGGTTTCATTTGGTGAGGGGGACGATAACATTGAGGCAATATCTTATTTAAATATATTCGACAATCAATGGATAAAGCAAAGAATATAAAGTTGTTTCAGCGGTGGTGGTGGTGATGTTAGTTGTGGTAAATTATAGGGAAATTGGCGATATCTGATGCAAACAAGACAAACTAGCTACATCGGGTAGGAAGCTGAAAGCCTTTGGGATCCTACAGAGTACGTATACCAGCCAGATGGATAATTTCAGGACCATGGCAGCCAGGTACAGTGCTCCGTACAAAGTTTGAAGAAAGCCTTACGCAAGTGATTGGCTGATAGTGATATGAAATGTCTATTCAAGCCCTTCTGCAGCCAATTGAATTCATTCAACGAATACTAGTACTCTTTTTATCAGGCAAATAAAGCAGGAGTACGGAGTACTCCGTATGTACGGAGGAAATAAGCTGGCAATTCTTTGCCACCCCGTTACCCGTTTCGCCTCTCCCCGTTGGTTCTCTCGGCTTCCCTGTTCACTTCGGAATTCGGATGCTGTGGTCGACAATCGTATGGTGTTACGGACCAAACCGGCTAGTCCGCTTCTGGTTAATCAGGTGCCTGCCCAATAATACCAGGCACCAGTACCAAACTCTACCATACCGTACTGTAATGAGCCCGTACGCCCCTTGTTTGATTGGCCAAGGCTTGTATATTTCCCTGCACTAGCGGTTGCTCCTCTTGGCAGGCGTTAGTCAGCAAGTCACTCCACGCCGGATCCAATATCTCCACCCCCGAAAAATTATTCTTTTATACGACGACTTCAACAACAACAACGACAACAACAACAACGACAACAACAACAACAACGAACTGCTATAATCCGGACTCCGTACAATCGGGATATTTCGTCAAGAGACAGCATACTGATACTGGCTACAACTTTTCGAAATGTACGTGCCTCCTTCGTTTGGCTGGCTATTACAAACCCCTTATGAGGCTAATTCTTTCCCCTTTTTCACAGGAATTCCACGCTCCTTTCTCCTGCTCCGGAGACCTACTGGGGCCAATTCGAGCAAATCTCGAAGTACAATGTTCACCTGAATTTGGGTGAGCGTCTGTGGGCGGCCTGGTATGCCTACATGCAAAATGATGTCCTCGCAACGGGCATTATGTCCTTCGTCATGCATGAGATTGTCTATTTCGGCCGAGCCCTCCCGTTTATCATCATGGACAGAATACCTTATTTCCACAAATATAAAATCCAAAGCGTAAGTTTTAAAAGAGAACGGGACCTACTTTCTAAATTCTACCCCGTATATTACTTTAATGCTAATTATAGGAATTCCATCACAGAATAAAATCCCGACTCTGAAAGAACAATGGGACTGTGCCAAACTAGTTCTCCTCAGCCACTTCACTGTCGAACTTCCACAAATCTGGTACGCCCCTTAAATTCAAACGAATTATATAGATATATTTTACTTACACTCTCCACTAGGTTCTTCCACCCAATGGCTCAATACTTCGGTATGGACACTGGCGTTCCCTTCCCCTCCGCTTGGACCATGGCCTACCAAATCGCAATCTTCTTCGTCCTCGAGGACGCCTGGCACTACTGGGCTCACCGCGCCCTGCACTGGGGCCCTCTCTACCGCTCCATCCACAAGATTCACCACCAATACTCCGCCCCCTTCGGACTTGCCGCCGAATACGCCTCTCCGATTGAAGTATTGATCCTAGGCATCGGCACTGTCAGCTCGCCCATCCTGTGGTGCGCCATCACCGGCGAGCTTCATATCCTTACCATGTACATCTGGATCCTTCTGCGTCTGTTCCAGACCATTGACGCGCATAGCGGCTACGAGTTCCCCTGGAGCCTGCATCATTTTCTGCCCGTCTGGGCCGGCGCCAATCATCATGACCTCCACCATGAGAAATTCATTGGAAACTTTTCGAGTAGCTTCCGTTGGTGGGATTATTGTTTTGATACTGAGTATACCCCCGAAGCTGTGAAGAGATGGAGAGAAAAGAAGCTAGCGCAGGCGGCGAAGAAGGTGCAATAGCTGAATTCTCTTCATTTTCCGCGCTGTAGCCCTTACTAGTGGCCGCGTGGAGAGTTCACGCTTGGCCGGGCAGTTTTGCTCAGTCGTTTGGTACTTTCCATCATCCTCCATCTCCCACTCGCAGCATTGGGCTATTCCATGTTTTTTTCTCTTTTTTTGTGCTTCTCATTTTCATCTTTTTCAATGCTACTTTGGGTTGGCCACCCATTACGGCTATTTTCTGTTTGTTCATTAATTACAGTACACCTCTGTCGATACTTAATTACCCCTGTCATCCCCATATAATGTTTTGTAATCATATTATATGATCAATTTGTTTTGATGGTTTTTTATATTGTTTTCTATGTTTTGCTTAACTTTTCTTTCCCTTTTCTTTATTTCTTCTAGTTGTATTGTTATCGTTATATACATTAGATGAAGTATTAAGCGTATGAATTAATGGATACAAGAAGAAAAGAATATCAAACACCTGTGTTCATTAGTAGTATGGTTCTATCCAGCGAGTTGTATTACGTAAGCCGTGTGATGTGTGATGAAAGAAAAAAATATGCAATTGTTCTCTCGCTTCACTCTCCCCTCAAGTTGAGCAGATTGAACGTTGTTAACAAAACTTCTATTTGGCCTGCCAACTCCTTCCACTTACTATCTCTCTTCTGCCTCGGAGAAGTAAAATCGACATGGGCATCCAGAAGAGAACTCGCAAGTTCGCCCAGGTTCGTTCGCTAATTCTAGCCAACTCCTGGAAGAAAAAAGTGTCCAAAAGATCTAATGGATTTAATGATATTACAGGTGAAAAGAGCCATTAGTAGCCGTGATGGTCGATTGTATGTCACCTTCGCTGGCGCAAATATATATATATGGTCAAAATGTGTCGCTACCTTCGTCCAAACTAACAATGTACGAAAAACCTCAGAAAGCAGAACCAGGCAAACGCACCGCCGAAGGGGAAAGACGAGAAGAAGACGAAAGATGACCTCGTTCGAGAAATGTAACGTCGTCTACAGCCCGAAAAAATCCACCCATCTCTATCCTAGACACTCATCACTAACATAACAACCCCTCCGAACTCATACAAATACAGCCCCCAAGTCTCCTCCGCCCTCTTCTTCCAATTCAACACAGCTTTAACTCCCCCTTACTCCATCCTGGTCGACACAAACTTCCTTTCACACACCGTCCAGCACAAGCTCGAAGTCATCCCGACAATGATGGACTGCCTCTACGCCAAATGCATCCCTATCGTGACGGACTGCGTGCTGGCCGAGTTGGAGAAGCTTGGCCCCAAGTACCGCATTGCGCTGCGCATCGCAAAGGACCCTCGCTTCGAGAGGCTCAAGTGTGACCATAAGGGCACGTATGCGGATGATTGTCTTGTTGATCGGGTTATTAAGCATCGAGTTTATATTGTTGCGACAAATGATAGAGATTTGAAGAGGCGGATTCGGTGAGTTTTTTATCTTTTTCCTTTTAATTTTTTTTTCCCTTTTCTTTTTAAGTTCTACTTTTATGAAATTGCTTTTTGAACGGTTTAGTTCAGTTTGGTTGATTTATGGTGATACTGACGCTTTTCTTCTTCTCACTGTATAGGAAAGTTCCTGGTGTGCCAATTATGAGCGTCGCGCGGGCGAAGTATGTTATTGAACGACTTCCAGATGCACCTGAGAAATGAACACCATCTCTCTTTTTACAAATTATCGTCCTTGGGATAGGATATCCGTCTCATAGTTGCCCAGTGTTTTGGTGACGGCAATTTTGATTTGCTCTCACGGATGGTAGCGGCATACCAATCGGCGGGAACATGTGATGGCCTGATCTATATACGCGAACTGCGAAGTTTTTTTTAAGTGTTTGCTCTTCATACCATACGGTAATGTGACATCAGCATGCCATCCTTTGCATCTGGTGAATAATACCCTCTCTGGTGTGTGGCGTGACATTGGTGTGGGTCCTACTGATTCCGGTGCGGACGGATACACGGCACTCTTTCACTCGTTGCCTGTTGCCGCCACTTCCGGACCGCGGGGAGGGGAGGGGAGGGAGGGGGAGGCTGATGACATGTTTCTTAGGAGCCTGGCCTCCAGGATCGATAGACTGTTGGAATCAGAGTGCATGCTCTCGACAAACGAAAATAGCGTACACCCCCCAGCATGGAAGGAGTGGATTATGCATCTCGACCCCCGCCGGAAGTGAGTCCATGTAGCTTGACCCGGGTTGGTTGTCCTGATCTATTGCACCCTGGTGGGATCAATGCTTTTACATCTTTCGTATGTATCTAGAATATGATAACCGCAATATTAACAAAAAAAGTAGATCTTGCACTAGCTGGAATCTATTTTCTATTCTCCTGATGAGTTGCTGTGGTACTGAGCGTAGTATTCTTACTCGATATATACTATCTCAGGGAGCCCTTTTTTCTCATGCTGTGGAGGAGCGCTTGGTATTTTCAAGATCATGGATGCATCCAAGCTTCATCACGTGGAGATAAGAGTGACATCGCAATTTTATCCCAATTGTAGATAGACAAATCAATAGCTGTCAACATTCCCGCCGCAAGAAGTTTGTCATCCATTCGTATAAATATATCATCCACTGACAGGTGCAATCTGGGGCAAACGAAACCAGCTACCACATTCCTCTGCCGCTCCGCTGCCCCCACAAATTTCCAACCCGCATCTCCATGAGCTGCTGGTGCAGATGGGGATCCGATACCTGACACAACATCTCCTCCCATATGCACAAACCGTCTGGTTGCGAAATTCACAGAATCATGATCAGAACACTAAAAATATCACCTGTGTGGTTGTAGACGGGCCGGCGCTGGTATACCATGTTTACGACCGACTGTTGTCGTGGAGCGATGTGCAGTTGAATGTCGTGGATGCACAGCCATCCGTGAATGAAGTTAGCATCGGTGTCATGCAGTTTTTGTTTTGCTTGAAGGGGTTGGGTGTTAGAATGTACGTTGATATTTTACCATTGGTTCACTCTTGGATTTTGCAACAGAGGCGTCTCTTCTTGGTTGTAGCTACCAGGCCACTAACTATTGCAATTGCTTTTCTTAAATAAAAGAGAAAAGATATACTTCGACGGCGCCCTGCCGCTTGCAAAACGGCCCGTGCGCCTCGAGCGGATGGAGGACACCAGACAAAAGCTGCAAAAGCTCTGTCGAGACACGGCGGGAGGGTTCAAAACACTTAGCATCCGCAGACAGCCCATGGATATCCGGCCGGATAAAATATTCAGTCGACGTCCGTTATACGCCCGTTTCAAGACATTGCCGGAAACAGCGTTCATGATTCCGACTGTCATTGAAGATCTGAAATATCGATGGGGCTTGGAGGAGGTTTTAAGATTCACCGTCTCGGTTCCAGAGTTACAGGGGCTTATTACGACAAGTGGTGAAAATAATGTTAATCATGAAGGTGGTAGTATATTTGCGAGAATGACAGAGGTTGTACCCGGGGAAGCCGATGTCTACTGTGCAATTGCGGCAAGGGACTGGTGCTATGCGGTGCTCACCAGCGACTCTGACCTGCTCGTGCATGATCTTGGCCCGGAAGGATCGGTGATATTTTTCAGTTCTATTGAATCGTGTGACAGCCTGCCGAATGAAAAGTCACTAGGTGAGGAGCCAAACATTACAAGCACCATAAGCATACGAGCTACACAATTATGCCCCATGACAGTCGCCAAGAAACTGGGTGTGGCCAGCATCCAGCGCCTGGCTTATGAGCTGAAAAGACATTCGCGAACGTCGTTTTCGACGATCATCCAGCGCGCCAAGAGTGACACGGGTGTTGTTGAAAAAAGTACCAGCTATATATCGTTTATGAAGGAGTATGATCTCGTCAGTAATGGAACCACCGCCGCCTATGCGCGGATTTCATATTTCAAGGGCGTCACGGATCCCAAATTGTCTGAGCTCTATGCGCAATATGAACTACCGTCTTTCACGGTGCCTCAGGAAGGAGCATATGTCTATCTTCCGATTTTAATTGAGCGCCATGATCGACGTGCCGTTTGGATGCAGGGGAGCGAATTACGATTAATCGCTTACTCACTGCTTAACTTAAAGTACCCTGTGGGTCAGAAGGGGCGGCGAAAGGACGTTGTGATTGAGCATATGCGCAAGGGCCAGCGGATAGCTCCTATCAAGCTAACGCTCCTCTCACAGAAGGAGGTAGAGCAGAGACTCGAAGCCTTTTTGACCCAGGTTAATGCGCTAGTTTCGTCTATTCGTAATAATGAAGGGGTTGATGATGTTGGCGGTGCTCGCGACCAAGCCGCCTTCTGGAGGTCGTTTGCTTTATATGACATTCTCGCCCACATGGAGGGCGAGGAGAGACCGAGTGTAGGAAAGCTACGCAGGTTTTTAGAACATGGGTATTGTGGTGAGAAGCTGGAGTGGGATGATATTCATCTCCATGCGCAGATGCAGGCGGTACTTTACTCGTTGAGGTTGCTGAAAGAGGTACTTGTTGGACATGAGTGGCCTAGGGAGTCACTCTTTGGCGACAAATTTGCCGAATCAATATATGAAGCAACTAAGCTATTGAGGGACTTGCCATGGATGCGGGATACTGCTCAGCGGAGGTATGGGATTGGCGGGGATGGGAATGGGGGTAACTGGCGCAGGGTGCTTGAAGGGTTATTTTCTCTTCTCAACGAAGGAGAAGGAAAAGGAGAAGAAGGAAGAGAAAGAGAAAGAGAAAGAGAAAGAGAAGAGAGAGAAGGGGATTCAATTGAAGGACTGGGTCAGTTCAGTATCTCCTCTCGTAGCCGGAGTGGTCACGGACAAGTTAATTCTTCTATGGCTGAAGCGAGGGAGGCGTGGGTATTAGCATCAACCTTGCCAAGCGGAAGGAAAAGGAAGAAGAGGAGGGCGGGTAGTGCCGGAACGGACGAAACAACGCGAACAACCTCGAGAAGAAAAGGGACTGGAAGCAAACAGGAGCAGAAGATGAACATGTATGATATCCTCCGGCAGGTTGATTGATTTGTGGTTTACGTTCGTGCGTACACAATATGGATGAAGTATTGTATAAACAAATTTTTAACTCCTCCCAATGGCACCTGTTGCACCGGCAGATACCTTGATCAGTAAAATAAAAACGAATCCCATGCTCTTGCTGAAGAAAACTCGTTGGAGGGTGACAAAAAATAAGAAGCAAAATTCAAGTATATATAAAAAGAAAATAAAGGGACAATCAATAATACAACCAGCGGCCGCTCAATACGAGTAAAAAGAAATCGCATCTTCACATCACATTAGCGGAGAAAACAGCAAGGGAAACAAGAAACTATAAAAAATATGCAAAAGTGAAGATCGTTACACTCATGAGCCCTCTTTAAATGCGCTCCTTCGATCCGCCGATCTCCCTCGCTTACCAGTAGCTTCATCGCCATCAGCAGCAACAACAGCCCCTTCACCTCCCGCCTCCGGCCGCGGGCTAACATCTCTCAAACGACTGGGCTCCGCCTCATCCGCAAAGGGATTCTCGCCGCTCTGTCCACCAAACGACGGGTCCCGGCTGCGACTTCTCCCCCTCTCAACCTCTTGCTCTGGCTCGCCAGCATGCAAATCCACCGTTATCGTACTGGCAGTCGGCACAACTCTGGCCCCAGCACCAGCACCATGCTCACCAGCCTCCGCCCTGCCGCCCATATCATACGGCCCACTCCCCACCCCAGACCTAGACATTCCCAGCTCCTGTTCCTCGTAATACTGGCTGCCAGCCCCTCCATACCCACCCTCCCCGACGCGCGAATCCCAAATCTCATCATGGGCATAGCCACCACCAGCATAACCGGCCCCACCAGCACCACCACGATGATGTCCTCCCGCACCAGCCCCAGGATCTAAGGGCACCTCATAGGCGCCCCGCGCCGTCCGCCGATTGCGCATGGCATCCCATTTATCCCTAAACCAGTCGCCAATGCCACCGCTGCGCGGGGTTGGATAACTACTGTCTCTGTGGTACTGTGACGAGGAAGAAAATGCGGAGGTGAAAGGGATGTAGGATTTTAGCGGTGGTGGGGGGAGGCCGGATCGGCGAGCGCGGAAGTGCGTGAAGGCTATCCAGGCGATATAGGCGGCGAGGAGGAGGAGAAGGATTATTATGAAGACGAGGAACCAGCGCATTTTGTGCAGATGTCCCGAATTTGGAATATATACAATTGAACAGGTGTGATGGATATGTATTGGGGGTTTTGGGTGTGGGGGAACGCTGGCGGAAGGGTTTTATGAGGAGTGTTTCCGGTAGTCGACTGATAATAATTGTATAATAGCGCTTGCTTCAACGCTTCTTTGGAGAGGATAGACAACCGGCTAGCTATGCCTGACTGGCAGTGGATATTGGTATGGATGCATGGGCGAGATACGGGATGGTAGGTGCATGTGAATGCGTAAGCCAGTCTGCTGGTGTAGTAGAGGCAAAACGATATGACGAATACAAGCAGAGAAAAAAGGCAAATAATGGGAATGAAAGACGATGATGCGAGGGAGAAATTGTAAGAGAAGAGTTAGTCGGTCGTATAAAGTTGAAAGTTGAAGTTGGCTTGACATTTCCCATTGCTTCCACAATTTGGCCCAAGAGCAATCCAGGCGTTATTTGGCACCGTAGCATTTTCTTGGCGCGCGGAAAGGCTAGAGGGGTGGACCAGGCCATTTTGGGAATAGCACAAGTTTGGCGGTCTCAGCCGCATTTACGGACATCGTTAACTAGTTAGTTAACTAGTTAACTCCTCTGTACTCCGTACGGATGAGGTAGTTAATTGCATACAGATTAGTTACACCATACTCAACAGAGTAATTTTGCACAGTTTGCAGTCTCTTTTCATAGGCATGAAGATGCTTAATTAGCCACATCTGTACAGAGTGCTCCGTACTAATGTTATTATTATTTAATATTTATAACTAATCCATAGCATCATAAGAACAAAAACAATAATATCATACTAGTGCTCTTTGCTCTTCTCTCGCGTACGGCCGCTCTGTCCATGCCATTGATTTCTGTTGCCAGTGTGGCGCCCTCAATGCGTAGCTAATGAGTACATAAGCATAGAGTATAGCTCCCTTAGCATCATCAATCATTAGTAATTACTTAATCGTCATTTACAAGTTAGGTTAGTTAACTAGTTAAGCGTTGAAATGGTTAGAGCATAGTTATATGGGACAACATTTGACAAAAAATCGGGTATCTAATAGTTAGCTACTCATATGATTAAAATCGGCACTAGAAGTGCTTTCTATCTAAGACCAGCGCTGAGTCGCCGAGATAAAATGGATGATGATAAGAATCTTATCTCACTGGGGCGCATCAATAGTCGGTGTTGGAAGTGATGACACTGATGAGGGACTTCCGAGAAGAAGCTGTCCAGAAAGAGGGGAGAGCAAAACAGGAAACAGAAAAACTTAAACCCCGTCAATGCAAGAATGAACACAAAACTAGGAGATGTGGGGTTCGAAGCGAGGGCTGCCAGAATTAAATTCGGGGACCTCAGTATTTCTGCTTCATCTCCTCGCTTTCTTCGAAGGTCTCCTCAACAGTACCAGTATTAACGTCAACTGGTGCCAATGTTACACCAGGAGCGTAATGCTCCTTTTTATTGCGGCGTTCGGCCGGCAACAAGAGACTCAGCGACCGCGGGATGATCAATCCAACGACGACGATGACCATGACAACATTTGCAATTGCGAATGCAAAAATGTGAAGTGGGTCGTTGCGCTTGGAATTGAACAGGGGGTAAGCAAAGCCGATGATGATAGCGAGGATGGGCGCGGAGATGTATTTAATCACAGGGCCCCAGTAGACCGGGATTCTCCAGTTTTTGCCTGTTGCAACGACGATGTTGAGATCGCGGGTTAGTTGGTTGCCCTGTGCGGTAATTGTTAGTATGTGATAGCCAAAAGAGGTCAAAATTGGAGCATGTATTGAAAGAAGGGGGGGATGAACATGAGAGTGAGATATAGCGTACCGAGTAAAAGGCCATCCACCAGAAGCGTTGTTGCAGCGGGTTATTACCCCAGAAACGTGGGGCTGGGGTGTCGGGAGACTTCGCAAGCAGTATGGCGGCGCAGCTGGCGACAATAAACAGTCCAAAACCCATGACGGCGCCGGCCCAAGGGGTGGTTGCATGGCCAACGCCGATGCCTAAAATCATGGACGCAAGATAGCCACCATTGTAGAGGCAAAACGACAGTCCTCCGACCTGGCCGACAACTTCCTTGTGGCGGTAGAAAGTGGTGATGGCGATGCACTCAGCAAATGCCATGAAGAGGAGGGAGAAGTTGTTGAGCCACGTGTCGACTGCATCAAGGAGGTAATACCCAAATTGGGTGCAATAGATGAGCGACAAAAGGAAAGAAATTATGATAACGACGGTGCATACCACGGTACGGGGTACCTTTTTGCCCCAGTCAGTATCGCAGATCAGCGTGACCACAGACTCGACGAGGGCGTAGGCGGAGCTGATGCCGACTAGCATTATGGTGAAGAAGAAGAGAACTGCCCAGAAAGCAGATGCTGGCATTTCTGAGACGGCCAATGGGTATGTCAAGAATCCCACAGTAAAGGTTCCAAGCTTGTCACCCTCTTCAGGTTTCAAACCGAGGAAACCAACAATACCAAAGACGGCAAAAGCACCGATAACTTCAAAAAGGGAGTTGGCGCAGGCGACAATGATGGAGTCCTGGACAGCATTGGCAAAGGTTGGATTATAGGACGCAAATGCCGTGAAGTAGCCAAAACCAACACCGGTGGAAAAAAATATCTGACCAGCAGCAGCCTGCCAAATTTGGCCGGATGCCAGCTTTTGGCTATCCCAATGCCCCATGTACATCTTCACTCCCACGATGGCGTTGGGAAGCGAGACACCGCGGCCAAGGAGAACGAAAATGATAACAATCGGTAGTCCCATGGTAAAATATACAACCCGCCCTGATAGACCAACGCCCTTGAACATGCAGAGATACACAACAAACCAGACAAAGGCAGCCCAGCCAACAGTCTCACCAACGAGACCGGTGCCTGGGTAACTTGTATAGGTCGCTACACTCTTGCCATCTTCACTGAATGTTCCAGGAATGGGGTCAATATTAGAGATGACATCCTTCATGTAGAATTCTTCTCCCCTGCCGGCCCAAGCCTGCGGTGTATAAAAGGAGTGGCGGAAGTAAATCATGACCCAGCTGAGAATTGTCACATAGTATGTTGCAACCATATAGCCCGTCAAGATGGTGCCGACACCCACCCCCCTCGCTCGTTTACTGACAGTATTGAAGGCAATGACACCCCCACCACGCGCAGCTTGACCAATGGAGATCTCAAGAATTAGGAGCGGAATTGCAAGAAAGATGAGAGCAATCAGGTATGGGAGAAACCATTGAAGACCATTGTTCTCGAAAACCACAGAAGGATATCGCAGGATGTTTCCGAGGCCGACGGCGCCACCCATGGCCGCAAGTACAAAGGATGCCCGGGACGGCCATTGATCACGACCGTCTGCCGCCTTTTGTGCATCAGGTGCAACAATATTGAGAACCTTCTTGAAGGCGTTCATGTTGGCGATGCACCACGGATCACGTGCTGGGGATCGATACGGAAGCGTAGAAGGGGAGAAGTTCCTTCTTGCATGGAGGAAAAGCAAACGACAGGAGATTCAAAGAAGAGCACGGAAAAAAAAGGGGGGGAAGTGTAAGGGGGAGCCCCAGGTTAAAAGAGAGGAAGATGTGGGAAAGATCCGGAGAAAGGCAAGCCACTGCGCTGTAGCAAGCAGGCAAAAGGGGGGGGGGTGCGAGAGGGACAAGGGGGGGACAAGGGTGGCAAGGGGGTGGGATTAGAGAGTGGAATGGATCAGAAGACGTACTCCGTATATATAGTTCGGATGCATGGTTACTGGGAGCCATGGATGGGGTGCCGCGGGCTCTCAATATCTCCAGTTCCTGTTTTGTTGCCAAGACCCAGGGTTACATGCAACATGCCAAGCGGAAGTTAATTTATCCCCCGCACCGAGCGGAGCGGGGCCTCCTACACGGGGTGGAGGGGGCCTAACTTGGCCTTAGCATCTTAGTCCCGGTTAGGATTCTCACTTTGGTCCTTTTTTGACAGGGAGCGTCAGGGAACGTCAGGTCGAATTCAAGGATATCTCATGTTACAGGCGGAAGGGCTCGTATCGGAGCGGGGGTTTCCCCCAATCGCTCAGTGGTAGTAGTTCTTAGCGATTAATTTAGTTCTCGCGACTCTTCCCAAACGAGCAGCCTTCTGCGATCTGGAAAGTTGTCAGCTGTAATGCAATGAGGGGTGCCTTCCGGAAAGTGGAAAAAAAGGGGGGACGTGTTTAACTTTTCTTTGAAAGTGGGGAGAACCGGTGATCATTTTGGCTGAAGTTGGGTTTGCGGCCTTGTCGCTCGTCGGTAATATAGGCGAAAGAGCCCTACAGCAATGACAGGTCGTCCGTCTCCATACCCCGTACTCAGTGTAGCCACCCGAGCGTGTTCAGGCGGAGTGGCAATATGTCAGCAGCCTCTGTCGTGTACGGAGTACTCCGTATGGAAGGAATACCTAAAGTAATTGGGCCTTCGCTTGCCCGGAGTGGTGGGCGAGTGTAACCCCCTCCGTACAAAGGAGCTGCTGACAACTCAACAAGTTCTCCTGTCATTGGCGGAGAGCTGCATAGAGCCTAAGCTAACCATCGGCTAAAACTCAGTTCGCCCCCAAGGAGGTCCACTGAGAAGCAAGGACTAAGTCCAAACAAGCGAATCATCTCATGGCTGTGGCCAAAAGTGACATACTTGAAAGACCTACCTAAACAGGATGGTGAATATCCCCCGGCGTTGATATTAGAAGGATCATTTAAAAACACAGGGATTTACCAGCTGTATTTCCATTGAAAACACAAAGACCCAGTTTAGAAATACAGAGTACGGAGTACCAGCAACACAACCCTGCTTTCTTCTCTTCAAATCTAATGATGATCCGCTCTGTTTGAGCGATCGCTTCTCGGAGACCTTCAAAGAATACTGCTCCGTAGCCAGAATTCTAACCCGTATGTAAGGTATCTGGACTCTCTTGAATATTAAATAGAGCAGCAATGCGGGCCTTTTAAAAATCCTGTTAAACGTCTGGCACTGGTGTTGTGTGTACAGGGTATGACACTAACTCCGTACTCATCCTCCAGACTCCGTACCAGAAGGACGGAGTACGCTATATCCATTTGGAAATTGCAGGTTCGACGAGGTAGACACTAGTTAGTTGGCTTGTGACAGGGATTTCCGGGCGCCACATTCTCCACAGAGCTCGATGGATTCTTGAATACGGAGTAAAATGTAATGGCAATTGTCAGCTGCTCGCGCTGGAGATTAAAAATATTAAGTCTTCTGGAGTACTCGGTAGTTCGGTTACTCCATATATATCACTCTTTCTATGGAGTAAATCTGTTTCATTTTCTTGATAATTTAGTTTTAAAAAAGTCTACGGAGTGCAGTATGTACGGAGTACTCCCTATATAAGTAATCCGTAATTCTCCGTACGTAGGATATACTGTAATTACCTGTAGCTATTTAAATATTATTAAATAAATGTTATTTTGACCTAAAAATTAATATAACCCTCTATTCTATCGCTTTACTAACCCGTACTCTGTACATAGTTAACTTAGTTATTCTAGTTACTTATTCAAAGCATTTGTTTACTGGCCTCTGTTAAATTACAATCTTTTTATATACAGCGTATATAAATAATTAGTTAATCAAGTTTAATTTAAATTCAGTAAAAATAACTTGAATAAGCTATAATATAATATTTTTACATTATCTTTTCATTTCATGTTGTCTCTCCATCTTTTATAAGCTTGAATCACAGTTTCAGATATCTGCTTAGGCACTTGGTTCAATGCAGATTCAAAATGCTTCCACTTTATTCTGTGCTGTTGACCGGTCTCTTCCTCTTCGTCCAGGGCAATATCCGCTGCAGTCTCACAGATACTCACCATCTCGGCTCCAGAATACCCATCAGTCATCTCGGCTAGTACGTCAATATCAACGTTGTCATCAACTTCCGATTTGCTAAACCAGATGTTTAAGATCTCTTTCCGAGCCTGCAAGTCCGGTGGCCCAATATACAGAATATTATCCAGCCTCCCAGGCCTCATAAGCGCCGGGTCAAGAACTTCAGGCTTGTTCGTTGCCGCCACAACAAGCACGTTTTTGAGCTCTTCAATTCCGTCCATTTCATTGAGCAAAGTTGTTAGTACATTTATACCCTGAGATGGGACACCGCCTCGTCGCGAAGCAATCGCATCTATTTCGTCAAAAAATATAATGCTTGGACTGGCAGATCGTGCCTTTCGAAATATCTCACGAAGCGCCCGTTCGGACTCCCCGACATACATACTCAAGATCTCAGCCCCTTTAACTGCCAAAAAGTTCAACCCTGCCTCAGTTGCCAATGCTTTAACTATTAGCGTCTTAGAACAGCCAGGTGGGCCGTAGAGTAAAATCCCCTTTTTGCCACTGATATTAAGTCTCTTCATTCGGTCAGGGAACTAAGCAAAATATGTTAGTCATTTCTAGAATACCCAAACAACAATCCTGCTCAGAAGGTTGAGTTCAGGCTTTACCTTGAGTGGTCTCTCCACTGCTTTCCGAAGCCGCTCTTTGACTTCATGAAGTCCACCAATATCACTCCATCTCACTTTCGGTGTTTCTAGGAAAACCTCTCTCATTGCCGTCGGGCGGGTTTCCTGGAGAGCAAGGGATAGATCTATATCATTGATTTGAAGCATGTCCTCCTCGGGAACCCCATTCTCGGAGAATAAGTCCTGCTCCGAAGTATAGTTCTCACCAAAATTTGGCTTTTTCTGCTCCAATTGCAATATTCGTCTAGTGTGGGCTTTTCTACACGAAAGCTGCAATAATGAAAAGAGATCGGCACCGACATATCCATGAGTCCGCTCCGCCAATGTCACCAACTGATTATCATCGGGTACAGTGGACGTTCCCCGAATGGATACTAGGATCTCTTCTCGCCCCTTAGCGGTCGGAACCGGCAACTCGATCTCGACGCCGAATCGATGCGGGGTTCTCAGGGAATCATCAACATCATTCGGATGCCTTGTGCATGCTACCACCAGAACTTTCGTATCTTGTAGAGTATCCAAGGCTTCGCATAACGTGGAAGACATAGAAAAGTCATTGATTCGGTTCTTGGGAGCAAGAAAATCCAGTTGGTCTATGGCGATAAGACTCGGTTGTGACTGAAGAGCTTCGGTGAAAATCTTGCGTAATACTACCTCTCCATCACCCCGGCCCCTGTTCAATACGGAGCTATTGACGATGAATACTCTCTTCCACCCTGCGCCACCAATTTTAGATAGGAGCGTGCTTTTTCCCGTCCCTTTTGGACCATAAATCAAAATCCCACCACTACTCCGATAAAACGAAGGCATAGTCACGTTATGATCCTGCGTAGTAAAGTCACGAAGTCTCTCATTGATCTGCATCAATTGTTGGTCAAGGCCACCCAATCCTGAGGATGACACAACAAGGGAGGAGGGTAGATTTTGACGTCGTAAGGCCTGTCCGATGAATACCTTAGATCTTGTAGTAAATTGGAAGATAGTATTACTTCGACTTGGTGTGAGAGGCTCAATTTCCACCACTCTAAACGTTCTACGATTGCCTCTGAGGTCCAATTCAAACACCATTCCTTCCGCAATTATCTCGCATTTCGACAATGGGTATTCAAGCCCCCACTCCCAATGCTCTCGATCTGTTTCTAGGAGAGGACCCAGTGCGAAAATTTTGCTTGCGTCGGTGCACTCCTCAAGGCGAATAGCTGATATCTCATCTAGGAGTTCATTCTCTCTAGAAATCGATATCTTCTCACCAAGCTGAAACCCATATAGATCCTGCGCAGCTTTAGATATCTGAACAACAGTATCCGGGATTTTTTCAGCAGCAGTCCAAGCGATGGCCGTTTTTGGAGAACCGTCCGGTGTTTCCAACCGACATAAATCGCCAGCGCGAACTTTCACAAGCAGCAAAGAAGACGCGGATAGAGACACACGAAAAGAGTCCTTCTGGTCATTTCTGGGTTGTTTCGACAGTGGTCGAACCGTGAACCTAGTTTTGTCCGCCGCCATGGTGAAACCCCGACGCTGGGTATCGAGTGTTATTGGAACCGCGCTCCGCAAAATGAGAGAAGGTAGAGCAGCTGCTTTTAGATGGAAGTTCGCTAAATGGAAAGGGAAAAGTATGGGTTTGCACGCTGTCCATTCTAGATCAAACAGCTAAAATAAATCAGTTCAATATATTCAGTCAAGACAACGTACGGATGGAGTAGAGCCGACAATATGTTACCTGGTAATCTTTCGCTCAGTACACCGTACGGAGCATCTATTATAGCTCCAATCCGTAATTCAAGGCGGGAAATTACCAATGGTGAATTGTGGGTGCTTAAAAATAAAAAAAAACAAAAAACTGGCCAAGCCTCAATCAGATAAAGGTTAGATAAACTTCCAAGCTACAGAGTACAACTAACTTTAAATGACACTCAATTTCTTCAATAGCCATCTGCTCACGGAATTCACTCTAATTTATATCCAGTCTTATACTTTCTTCACGATCATTGGAGTGCGATAAGAGCGTGCAGCAAAACCATTTATGACAAGAGTTCCGTCGCTTCCCCTCATCCAAATCATTATGGACTTCCAGCTCGCATCGTCATAACCCGGCATGTTCTCCTTTCATTCGCGTTTCTTGCCCTTCATACGGACGTGTCCCGCCAAGCCATCGCAATTGCAGCGGTTGTTCTCATCTATTCCGTCTCAAAAAGAGGGAAGCGGGTTTGAGACGGCACCGAGTGATCCCAGCGACAATAAGACCAGAGAATGCATGAAAGAACTCAACACAATTAGCACACCCAACAGGCCGCGATTTGACCCCAAAAGGATATCCCTAGAACATACCGATTTACTCAAATCCTTTGGGCTGGCTAAAATCCCCGAATCCAATGACACTGGCGCCACAATAGATAAGCTAGGACAAATCTCCATTACATCTGAGGAAGAAAGCCGTCAAAAACATCAAACTGCCCTTGTGCTCTCTCGGGCGGCAACCTGTCTTGACGAGAGAGACTTCATGTCAATCTTAGGCCAGGGAAAATATCTCAATAACTGGAGAAATACAAGGGGCCTTGAGAAAAGTGAGATTTTTTGATAAGCGTCTGAACGAAGTTCATGGATTTTGCTAGATTTAAGTTGTTACCCGAGCTAAGCGCCTTATACTAACATCATGCACCGTGGCTGGTAGTAATTCCCCTGCGCTTTCCTGATACCTTACGTCGCTCAAATACGTGGATCTTGATATTTTATAACCCTGTAGCGGCGAAAGAATTCCAAGACAAAGTGCGTAACCTCTGTTCATTTGCCCGAAACAATGTTCCCACCTCCATGGCATCCGGGATTACTCCACCGCCAAACTACACCGCCGACGGTGCGTGCGATTACAGATTAAGCGATTACACCCTCACATCGCCGCGGCTACAACTTTCTCTGTTTGCATATCTAGCACCTTTTGATAAGAGGATCCAAAACGCGGTTGACCTGCACAATAACATGGCATCTAGAGGAGCTGATGGAGAACGAGGATTTCCTGTTCGAATTTGGATCGAAAGCCCGAACCTCTTCTCCCTTAGACAGGAATACGTCCGTCGACTCCTATTATGGGATGGGCAAAACAGGTGGTCTCCATGGCTGTTAGTTGAAGAGGACCCTATTACACCACTAATAGAGCCACTCTCCAACGAGATATTGACTTCCGGCGAGGAGGACTTGACTGAAGGAGATTGCTGGCGCATCGCGTTTCAGACTGCCGCAGAGGCGAGGCGGTTTGTCAGGGTGTGGCACAGGAGCGTGTTCCCTAAACTGGATGCTTTACCATCATATCCCGACCCTCCGCCTCTGATAAAAGCAGAGTGTCTATTTGAAGGCGACATATGTTGACCCTAGTATCTATGTGCACCCCTAATCAAGACGATTGCATTGGTGGCTAGGTCTAGGGTCTACGGTATGAAGCCACCACCGTGTAAATACGGTTATTTCTATTCTCTATACATACCTTCTAACTAATTATCCGCGTGGATGGTAAAATGTACCAGACACATACACCGCATTAGGCTGATAAGAATATCTCCAGATAAACCAAGTGGCCTAGAGCCGTAATGGGCGGGACATGGCTCAAAATTTCTATGCTTTTTGAGGAGGTCCAGGGGCGTAACCTTGGAAATACGTTCGTAAGCCATTCGGAATCGCCAAGCATTAATAGTTGTGGATATTATGGTTTCTGTATAAAAAACTGGGAAAGATGTCGTACAAACTTTGTCAGAACAACCATATCAGAAGGTTGTCTGTGGGCGAATAAGAATGCAGATGAGAGAAGCCCTCTAAAAATCAAAACGCACACATCGACAAATGGAGGAAGAGGTGAAAGTGTTATGGAATCGTTAACTATAAAGTGGACGAAAATAAGATAAGGAATAAATGTAGAAAAAGAACATCAAAGGAGGTAGTCGACCGCGGATACATAGTAAATGAGGGATCTGGCGACGTAATTAGCGAATCTGTAACAACAATAGGCGTAATTTAGACGAAACTTCATACCCCTCTAGAAAATACAACGAATGCAGCCTGTTCGCAAAATGAAAGGAGTAATAAGAAGGGTAAAAATGCCGACAAGCCCAAATAAAATCCTAACAACATTTACCTCCGAGGCTGCTGCCTGCCGCGCTGCCTTGATGGTCTATACTAACGCCCTGGGAACCAGCTTGTTCAGATTTGGTTGTGTCCATAACTTTCTTTATATCGGAAGCTAGGGTGTAGAATGCCCTTTCAACGTTGATATTATTTTTAGCTGAAACTTCGAGGAAAGGAATACCCAGTTCGTTTGCTAGTTGCTGGCCCTGCTCTGTTGATACCGCTCTCTTTTCTTCCCAATCACATTTATTGCCGATAAGCATTTTATGTACTCCTTCGCTTGCATGTTGTTCGACGTTCGAAAACCATGTACGGATGTCTTTTATCGTAAATATAAAAGGTTAGCTGGGACCTTATAATGATATCCATGGTGACCAGAAAAATATGACGAAGCTCACTGTTGAACGACCGCTCATCGGTCACATCGTAAACAAGAAGTATTCCCATGGCACCCCGGTAGTATGCAGTGGTGATCGTCCTGAATCTTTCTTGCCCGGCTGTATCCCATATCTGTAGCTTTACTCGTTTCCCGTCTAGCTCTATCGTCCGGATTTTGAAGTCGATTCCGATTGTTGTAATGAAAGATGGGGTAAATGAGTCCTCGCTAAATCGCAATAAGCAGCATGATTTCCCCACACCCGAATCACCGATGAGGAGGAGTTTGATCTAGCTCGAAAGAGTCAGGAGAGAGGAAATTTAAGGCATGGCTGAATGCTTGGGGAAATACCAAAAAATCGTAATTTCGTGTACCAGCCATGGTTTAAGTGAAAGCGGGGGGTGCAGTAAGTAGAATCAAAGCGGGTCGCCCTTTTTCGAAGCGTTAGAACAGCTGGAAAACGCAAATCCCCTGTGCACAGTGATATTGATCAGGAGTCGAACCCTGCCTTAGCTTTAGCTGTTGCAGGAACGTGGAGGTAACGATGAGTGAAAGGGAGCAGCTAAGGCAGTGAGGAAGTACTCCGTACACGGCTGCAGATTCTCGGAGAGAAGGCAAACCAGGGAGAAAATAGCACAGGAGCTAAAAGAGGCGACTTGGATTATTTGTCGAGTTGTTCTCTGTGATAAGGGAATGAAGGTACAGTCTTAACTGCGTAATCCCGATTCCAATAGGAGGACACCAGCCAAGCACTTGTACGGAGTACGGCAAAATATTAGGGTTTGTGCTAGCCATGTCCACTAGTTGCCTCAACCACTTTTTAAACAACTAACTTTTTCATTAAGGCATATGCAATCAGTAATTATAATGCCTATCTAGTATTTCTAGAATTTTTCTTGTAATATATTTCTAATTACCTGTAGCTTTTCTTTACTTGCTAATTTAATAATTTTAGCTCAGAAAAATGCTTTTATCCCCTCGTTCGTAGGTTTTGCAAAATTAGCGTGGTTTCAATTAGTGTATGGAATTTTACACCAGCGCCTTTTTACAATCAATAGAATCTCATATAATTTTATACAAAGAGTGATTGGTCATTTAAATCCATTGATTCATGATTCTATGCCAAGCTTGAAAATATGTTTCAAATTCAAGATGTTTGAAGCTCTACATGTCTATCTGCCAGATTTTCTTTATCATATTCATTCATCTACTCTCTATTTATAAATATAAAATCTCTATCTATAAACACAGAATTCATGAAAAAATCTATTAAATTTAATGATAATTTCTTTATATTTATAAATGCTAATAACAAAGCTTACTAATTCATTCTCTAGATCATACAAAAACACTTAAAAAACAAAAACATGCTATTCAGAAGATTATTATAGAACTTCTATCTCTAGAATCAGTGAAATTTTATTTAATGCAGTCTGTCTTGTAAAATTTAATTCCTAATATTTTTATAAATATTAATGTTAATAGTTTCTACACTCTGTTTACTCTATTCTTCTCAGAGAAATGCTTTTAAAATATTAATAATTCTATTAATCTTTATATAAAATTAAAAAGAGATGCTAGAGACACTGATGAGAAAGCTTTAAAGCTTTTGGTCAAGAATTAAACTCTGTAGATTATAAGAACTTGAATTAGCGCATGCACACTTAGCTCTTGTGTGCTAGCTCTTATTTACAGCATGATCTTAAAGTTTTTTCTTTATACACTTAATATTCTTTCTTTCTCTTTCTCTTTTCTTTTTTAAGCTTTTCTTTTTATATTTTATACATAATATAATTCTTTTACATTTAATTGTTTACTTTTTACATTAGAAAAGCTTTATCTTTATCTTACTAAGAAGAAGACTAAGTTAATACTTAGTAATAAAAAGTTTAAAAGAATACTAACATTATAAACAACAACTGTAACAGAGTAGCAAGAAATCTCTGTATTTATATAAAAATCTAGATTAATAAAAACATTATAAACTTATCTTTAAGTAGATTATAATATAACAGAGTAATAAAAAATCCTTGTATATATATAAAAAGAATCTTAAATAATGATTTTTAAAACTTTATTTAATGAAAATGAAAATATAATTATAAATCTTAATTAAGAAAAGTTTATAAAGTTTTTTAAATAAAGAAACAGTTAGCAGCTCAGCAGATAGAGTTATAACATTAACAATAAAAACTTAAAAAACAGTAAATAACAACAGAAACATCAGACTTAATTAAAACAGTTTTAATCTCTTTATTTACAGAGTTAAAACAATTAAAAACAAGTTTTATAAACATTACTTACTATAATAACAACAACTTTGTTTACTTTTTATAATTTCTTAGTAATCTTATAATTAAGATTATAATTAACAGTTTAAGTTAGGAATTCTTGAAAAATTCAACCGACTTTTCCAGAACAAGCTCAATTATTCGAATCTGAAAACGAAAAGATATTCAGATTAAAGCTATAGATTAGAACAGCTCATCATTCAAATTTGAAAAGATTTGATCAAGATTTAAAAAAATTATTATAAAAAACATGTTTAAAGTCTCTGAATGAGAAGAAAATCATGTTTTTCATTAGATCTTCATCAGTTCTAGTGCAAATCACTTTAAAATTAAATAAAGACAGTATTTAATCTGTTATTATAATTAACTTTAATTTAAATATTCTTTGATCATTGTTTGTTATATAAACACTATCTTAATATTTAAGAAAATTCTGATCATGTTTTGTTTTTTTTCATGCCTGTGTTAAGTTCTTTTCTATACTGCTCAATCTTTATTGTCAAGAAAACAATAAAAAAATATCTCAACTCAATCTTTAAATCATTATTACATTATCATTTCTTTCTTAAACTCACTGTATATCTTTTATTTTTCTCTTAAAATCTACTATAAAGTAAAAATATCAGTGTTTAAAAAATAGCTTGATCCCTGTAAGTAGTATATATATATATATATACTATTATATAGAAGAAAAGTGCAGGTTTAGTCTGTTGACTTCTCATTTGTATACTCATTTTCAGACTTAATACAACATTAAGAGTTATTTAATAAAATATATAGAATTGATTTAAATAGAAAGAGAATGCTATTTAATATTGATTTATATTAATATTTTAAAAACATAATCTTGTACTGAAATGAGGCCTAGTTTAAGCAGAAAACTTTAAGAAGCTTTTTAACTGAAAAAGACAAAGTTTTAAAAGAGATAGAGTGTTTTTCTTGATTTAGCTCTGAGTAAATAAATCAAGAAAATCTTATATAAATCTTATATTTTTTAATCTTATTCAGTGACTGAAGAGCTTTTATTAATACTAATCTAGCTTTTTAATATATATAATAAACTTCAAGCTGCACACTAGTTGTGCTGAGAGATTTTTATAATATTAAGAAAAGTTAGATAATTTTTATCAATTTCTCTGCAAAAAATTGATTTATTTTATTAATTTTTCTTTTAAAAACTATCATTTTATTAGAATAAAATTGTTTTTTTATTAAAATCATTTATTTCTCTTTCTGCTTTGTAACACAAGAAAGAAGTCTAAAGATTTAACTGTTTTATCTGTAAAAACAGTGTCAGTTTATTAAATTCTCTTAAAAAATCTAATCTAGTTACTATTACTAGTAGAAAAAATAGATTAAAACATGTTAAACTCTTCCACGTCTATAAACATAATGTCATTAATTAAAAACAACAACATTTTTCTTAAGAAAATATTTAATATAAAAATAATTAAAAAAAGAAAA